>NLAD01000873.1:0-110207 GCA_002370245.1 Metschnikowia sp. 04-226.1
AGTCAAGCCACTTAGGGCCACAGTGAGTAATGCAGTGGGAGACCATGTGTGAAATTGTGGTGCTGCAATCTTTTTTTTTCCCCGGAAAATTAATTTGTCAAACAAGATATCCAACTTTTATAGGTAAGGATTGCTTGAAAGAGCTCGGATGATTCGAAATAAACAATTGGAACAAGTTTAACAGAAACTCCGGCTTAGTCCTGCACATAGAAACCATATCTCTGATATGCTTAAAATACTGATGATCAAAAAAAGGACTTTGCAGACAAAATTTTCATAGCACAATCTAACCGGTCTTTGATCCGAATTTATGATCCAAGCTTTAAGTGGTATGTCCGACCGAAAATAAGTCGACCGAAAATAAGCCGACCGAAAATGTGCCGACCGAAATGTGTCTGACCAGATTCGCAGCCATTCAAATGCGAACTATAAATACCGAGCTTCCCCCGTTATTTCCCATTCTTTACAACCACTTTTCAACCCATAGAAACAGGAAAAGACAGAACAAACAGTAACAGACAGACACAGACCCAAATTAACAGAGTGAAACACAAAGACCCGAAGAAACAGAGTCAAACAGAGTCAAACAAAGACAGAAACAGACCAAGCAGAGTCAAAGTCAAAGTCAAAGTCAAAAGACTAGACAAGAGAGACAAGAAAGACAAGACAAAGGAAGACAAGACAGACAGAAACTGAAACAGAGTCAAAGTCATAGTCAGAAGACAAGACAAGTCAGACAGACAGAACCAAAGAACTAAAGAGCCAAAGAACCAAAGAACCAAAGAACCAAAGAACGAAACTTCAACAAGTCTAGAATTCTTAGTGTTCAACAAATGGACTCTCTATTCATACTGACTGGAGGCAGACTAGAGACAACAATATCCCTTGCAGATTCCCATGGACCTGGTCCCCCCAGAATCAAAAAAAGACAAATTCGAAGAATTTCAATGGATTCTGGAAAGGGAACAATGATACAGGCCATCAAAGATGCTGAAGGAATTGGATAAATGATGAATGGATGAGGACAAATGATCAAAGTCAAATAGATAAAGACAAATGGATGAGGACAAATGGATAAGGGACAAACATTTCATGGATGTGAAACTTCCCCTGTCCTCTCTTCAACATTGGATAGAAGAATTCTATATTGAGATGTCCATAGTTAGGAATTAATAACACTGGTATAGATTCAAAATAATCAAAAAAGTATCTTTTCATCATACAGAAAACATTGAAAGACAGTGTGGCGCTCAACCAATACTGCAAAAGTCCATGCAAGCAAGAGCAAGTAATCAGCTTCCTCGTGAAATTCGCTTGAAGAATGAAGATCTCTTTATGGTGAGTATTTTTGTGGAACTGTAGGGTCCAGCACTGTTGACCAGAATCGGTGGAGATTATGCACACTGCCACACCAGCTTTCTCTTTCCTACCACTCTTATAAACGTGAACATCACGTAAGAGAATGAATATAGGTTTCATCAAAAAGGGGACAGTCTTTTCCTTTGAAGAACCACTAACAAGTAGTTTCAAGTTCTGAAACAATTCAAATTCCGAAACAAATGGGTTTCTGGAACAGTTTCTAACCTGCAGCTTTTTGGACACTTCTAACTCTTCCTTCCTCTCCATTCCTCTTTGTTTGCGAGACAGTACCTTAGCAAAGGGTGATCTTCTCGCATGTATAGAAAGGTACAGTATAGAGAGTGTCATAGACGGTGTAGCAGCAGTTAAGCACACTATATACTTCTCCAAATCCTCTCTGCTGGCCTTGATGTAGAAGTACTCGTTGGAGTCTCTGGCCTTGGAAGAAGCCAAATGAAAGTGGGGTGCCGTTCCATACAAACGCAGTCCTCAATCGCTGTAATCTATTTATTTCATTTTTTCTGTCTTTTTCCATTATTCTATTTCTTTCTATTTTTTCCATTAATTATCCAGACTTAGACACTCACCCTAAAAAGCACTTTCAAGCAGCCGAACACTCAGTAGTGCTGTCACTTCCTGGTTTATGAAAACCCTGGCTTCGACACTAGGTAAACCATGTGAGGATTCTAGTCCGTTCTATGCTTTGTTCCATGATTAGTGTGACTAAAGGACTGCTAAAAAAGATGCTAAAAAAGATGCTAGAAAAATGCTGCCCAAGTCGCGGCGGGGGCCTTTATATATTAGTGAGGCTACGTTTTCGCAGCCATCTGCAAGCCCCTTATCACTGTGCATGTGTTTCAGGATCCGCACTCTCCCGCTATAAAAGGAGGCTATTCCCTCGAATTCATGTTCACCTTCTTTTTTCTTTCCATTTCTGTTTCCATTTCTGTTTCTATTTCTGAGATCACAATACTGGTCAGATTGATAATTTGAATTGAGATCATCTACAAAAATAGATATCCATCTATGTGAGTGTCTTCAACAAAATGTCAAACAGAAGGAAGGATCTATTCTACCATTGAAAGTTGACAGGGCCGAAATTTGAATAAAGCATTCCCAGCTTAAAGCCATGCGGTGCGAGAAGGATTATAAATCATCAAAAAATACTACCCTTCCTGAGTCATTCAAGCAGATTAGCTGTAGATTTGCCAGGCACATCAATTAGCAGTACTATCAAGAGAAAAAATTGCCAAATAGAGATACCTGATTAATGAGCCATTTGCAATTGCTCTGTATAATGCTCCTAGACATGCAGTCTCACTGAACATGCTATACTTAGACATGCTGCTTAATCTGAAGAAGCTCAGGTGAGTGGAAATGACTATAAAGTTATTTCTTGGGCTTGTTTGCCGACTCGTTATGAACAGGTCGAAGTTTTTGTGACTTTGGGGTTTAGGTATTGCATACTAATCCACTGTTTCTTGTTCAGGGAGATCTCAGCATACGACGACATATTGACAACCATGGGAACCACTAAGCTCAAGAAGAATTTTTGCCTTTGCCGTGACGTGTCTAGTACTTAATTCGCAATCGTTTTTTTATTGATTGATATTTCCCAGAAAAGGGAATCCGGAGCTATCTAGACCTGTCCAACATAGAGACATCCACAAGACGATATAGACACAAGACACTAGACGCTATACTAAATTAGCAATCTTCGGAATCTTATGAGGTATGGCTTCTTTATATCCTTAAAACTTAGTATTGTCTTGTTATATTGCTTCTATTGTTTTCATATCACGTGCAGATATCACGTGATACGTAAACTGCGCACACGTGACCCACCAACCTATCGCGAACTCAACAACAACCATCCCACCACATGTCTCCCAGTGTCGTCCCCATCCAGGGCGTGGCCCGTTTTGGCCTCGTCAGCAATGAAGAGACGGCCCATGCGGCCCTCCATGCAGACCTCCATGGCGCAGGTCACTTGGGCATTTCCCCCCTAGACCGCATTCTCTTGTCGCTCCAATCAGGCATCGAATCGGAAATCGAGTATGCGCTCAGTACGCTTACGTTTTACTCGTGCAACGAGCCCAAAATCGTGGATTTCGCCACGTACCCCATCATTGGCACGGAGTTGATCGGGTATTTTGTGCGCCCGTACATCACGGGGGAAGGCAAAAACATCATCAACACTCAAGGCACAGGAAAAAATGCCTCTCCAGATGGCAGCAAGGATTTCGCGGCGGTGCTCTCCACCAGTGCGGAGGCGCTTCTTACGCTTCGTAACGCTGCGCAGGATTTGCATAATCAGCAATGGCTCAGCCAAGCACAGGGCCTCAGACGTCATTTGGCACGTGTGCTCCAGTACTTGCAGGCATGGTTCTACGATGGGACCACGGCCAACCTGTACCTGATGGCCAAGTACAACGAGGTGTTCTACGAGGCGTTGGGCCACGTGGTTGAGATGCTTGAGCCGTTGACGAGTTTCTGGATCGAAAACAATCGCCACGACCCGTTGTTTGCAGCCTTATTAGGGCTTTTGGAGCATACCAACGATAAGAGCCATTTGCTCAGTGTGATGAGGAGTTTGCACCATATGCTTTTTTTGGGAGGAGAAAATGCCGTCAAGTCGAGGAATGCCGATGCTCCGGATGTCAATAACTGTATTGACGCTGTGCAGGAACGTCATTTACGGATCATCGTGCAGACCTTATTGGTCAGTGACGAGGAGTTGAACCTTGCAGCATTGCAGTTCTTGAAGCAGTACGTTTCGTCGGAGGCTTTGAGGAGCAATTCGGGCTCCAGCGACTTGAGCTCCGTGGACCGGTCCCAGCTTCACCGTCTCCGCAAACTAGTGGAGGCTTCGGGCGAGAAGAAGAACTTCCACATTCTTCTCAAGCAGTTGCCGCAGTTGATTGTGGATAAGTTGCCTCTTCTTGACCCGGGCAAGATCCAGCAAACGCCCTTACCTCAGCTTGCAAAGCGGTCGGCTTATAATGGTAATGTGCACGGAGCCATGAAGTTGCCGCAGAAACTCTATGACATCATCATCAACTTCCCCGAGCCCCTTCGGGCCACCACTTGGCTCCGGTGTTGCTACGAGCCATACACTATGGCCATCAAAAAGGAATCAGAATCGGAGATGGCTGCCGGAGAGGTGACACAGATCTCGCTCTGGAAATCTTACGAGAATCAGTTTGACGTGATCTGGAAAGACCGCTCGGCATCCGCGTACCCCAACCTCTTGCCGGCCGTGGACTTTATCAAAAACGTGAGTACGGCGTTCCCTAGCTCCGAGGCCATGGTTGTCAACATAGCATCGGACCTGGGCCAGCCGGCACGCAAAAAGTTCATCATTAAGGGCATCCAGCCCCGCCAGTTCCCGGTGGGCATTGATGTGGGTAACTTCGAGGCCTTGCGCAAGTACAGCACGGCCAACGAGGAGAAGAGCGGACCTGCGTCTAAGGTAGGCGACTTGGAGTTGGCAGTGTTTGAGGAGGCCATGAATAAAAACACCGCCACAATTTCTGCTGCTTCCGAGGCCTTGAAGAGCCCTTACGATACAACGGCCTCGTGGTACTCGCCCATCAGCGGCTTGAGCAAAGATCTCCTCGAAACCGTCATCAGCAGGCTTTTGCTGGAAGACACGGATGGCGAGTTCAAGAACGTGTTCCGCCAGTACAACCGGCTGTGGTTGCCTGATTTGGTATATGCCAATCCAGGTTTGGTTGATGGTGGCTACATCGACGGCAAGTGGTTGCTGTACCTATTATGAGGTGAGTGGGAGGTGAGGTGCTTGACAGGTATCGAGCCTGACTGGTACACGATGGAGACCAGGTATCAAGAAGACCATCGTGGGGATTGTTTGTCAGTTACCAATGATTGCTAGTCAGCTGGACAGCTTTGGCTAGTTCAAGTACCCTTTCTGTGAGTGATAGTTGGATAGTTAAAGTGGCTAGTTCATTTATCAGTGTCTAACTGTGACTATCAGTGACTGTCGATTACCAGTATCTACTGTGACCATCAGTGGCTGTCAAATACCACTCTCAGTGACTGTCAGCGACGATGGCTCTATCGTCACTAACCAGTTTCAGCTACTAGTGTCAGACTATTAGAGTGTCAGTGATTTAGAGTGACTGTGACTATCAGTGACAATTACCGGGGTCTGTGCTAAGGGCATGCGTTCTGGAGTGAGGTTATTCCTAGATTCGAAGTGCAGATTCTTAGGGGAAATTAGTATTGGAGTTAGTATAATGTATTATCCATTCTTAAGTAGCATACCTATAGTAGAGTATAGTATAGTATAGTAGAGTAGAGTATATAGAGTATAGTAGAGTATAGTAGAGTATAGTAGAGTATAGTAGAGTATAGTAGAGTATAGTAGAGTATAATAGAGTATAGTAGAGTATAGTAGAGTATAGTAGAGTATAGTAGAGTATAGTAGAGTATAGTAGAGTATAGTAGAGTATAGTAGAGTATAGTAGAGTATAGTAGAGTATAGTAGAGTATAGTAGAGTATAGTAGAGTATAGTAGAGTATAGTAGAGTATAGTAGAGTATAGTAGAGTATAGTAGAGTATAGTAGAGTATAGTAGAGTATAGTAGAGTATAGTAGAGTATAGTAGAGTATAGTAGAGTATAGTAGAGTATAGTAGAGTATAGTAGAGTATAGTAGAGTATAGTAGAGTATAGTAGAGTATAGTAGAGTATAGTAGAGTATAGTAGAGTATAGTAGAGTATAGTAGAGTATAGTAGAGTATAGTAGAGTATAGTAGAGTATAGTAGAGTATAGTAGAGTATAGTAGAGTATAGTAGAGTATAGTAGAGTATAGTAGAGTATAGTAGAGTATAGTAGAGTATAGTAGAGTATAGTAGAGTATAGTAGAGTATAGTAGAGTATAGTAGAGTATAGTAGAGTATAGTAGAGTATAGTAGAGTAGAGTAGAGTAGAGTGCATACTATGTAATCACGTGCGAGCGAAAGCTGCGCACTCAAAAAATCACCTCCGTCTCCTTCAACACCCCATGTCGAAACTCCCCTTATCCGTGCGTATAACTGACGTCATCCACCGTGCAGCAGTCCTAGGCCTCGTTGGTATCACTGCCGTGGGTGCAGGCAGCGTTGTCTTCAACGTCTACGCCAACTCCGACTACTCCCGCATGAACAACCGGAAGTTGACCTTTGAGCAGCCGCCTCTGGAACCCGCCAACACCGAAGACCTGAGAGATTCTTGAAGACCTCAGAGATTAACTGAGAGAATCTTGAGGATTTCTTGAAGATTATTTGAGATTTTTAATGGACCTGAGATTTAAGATAACTTTAGGAACCTGGTATAGATCTGATGATGTTGGCTGATGGCGTTTATGTATATAGTGAATGAATACTGGTTTGAGTGGAAGTAGATGATGGAGGGCGGTTTGGGAATAAAAGGAACCTTTTCCTTACTTTGAACATATTCTGGAACTTGAACTGGAACTGAAACTGGAACTGAAACTGGAACTGAAACTAGAAATGGAATTGGAATTGGAAACTAATGATCTGATGATTTTTCTGGGCGTCCTGCATATAACGACATTCAACAAGATTTCTTTAATACAGAACACTAGACATTACTCTTTTCCCAATACAAAAAAGTCTACTATTCAGTGTTATATTGACGGCCCAATAAGATCCTGCACACTGTATCATAGACTCAGAGACTAGAACATGGTATAGAACAGTCAATTAAGTGTTTATATAGTTATTGATGACTTGATTACATAATCCAGATATCTTGTAGTAGCACATCAGTTTTCTATGAAAAATTTACTCCTAAAACTTTTGTTTAAAGTACTTGATTTTTCCACTGTGGGGTTTTGAGCCCTGTCCGCGTATAAATCCATGTATCTTTCCCAATACACAAACCTTGCAGCCACTCTATAAAAATCTATCATTTATTTCTTTACTGAAGGTTTCTTAAAATACCTTTTTTTTTGTAATTTTTTTGCCTGTGCCTCCGAATCATTCGTTCCTTAGTATTCCCGTGTTATATGCAGTACCACATATTCCCCAATACTACACATTTTTTTTTAATGTTACTTTTTACCACCGAGAAAGCAGTCTTCTCTGAATTACTACCCTTATTTTTCATTCTTCATGCTTCGTCTTTCTTTTTTCGTGTCTTGTATTGAATGTTCGTGTATATGCAGGATTGGACATTATTCGTGTATATAACCTCTATTTCTCCCTTTTTTCGCCAGGATTTCAAGTATTAAGTTATTGTGATTAATAGTAGTTCAATAAATGTCATGAGAAATTACTTCAGAAGTAAATACAAATAGCGTGCTCAGATTTACACTGAGAATCCTGGAATTTCTCACAGAATACAGAATCTAGAAACTGCATAGGGAATTCAGAATTCAGAATTATTAATCTGTGTGGTGTCTAGAGGTCCACTAATATTTCTGAAGGTCATTTCCTAGCGTGGTTTTTCCAGACAAGTTGACCAAGTAATTATGAAGAGCAGTATGCAGTACGGCCTCCAGTATACAGTATTTCTTCTAGTATCTAGTAGTATCAACTACGAGTATAAATATGGAGATTGATAAATTAAGAGTATTGAGAAGAGACGAGAATTTTATGGGTCGGAATTGGCTACTTCCGGTGCAGCATGTCACGTGACCAGCATATTCACTCGTATATCTTTTGGTATATACGTGATCCAAGCTTCCCACAAAGATATGTTGCTGACGAAAGTCTATAAAATTCAAAACTACTTGAATTTACTTTAAATATTTTTTGGTGGGGAGGATAAATCAACCTGGGTCAATAGGTCGGAACTGGATATAAGCCCCGGATCTCGCTATTCCGGGGACAAAAGTCACGTGCATACTTCACATACCCTATAATACAACACACACCAATAAATTCACTTTTTCAATCTGCTCTTCTTTTACTTAGGGGTCATTTAATATTGCTTTGAAAGCTAAACAATGTAGTAGCCCTAATACTGTGTAACACTAGTCTAGTAGTAGTAAATAGTGTCATACGTATAGCCATTTAGTGTATATAATTTAAAGCATTATAGAGAATAATATAGAGTATAAAGGAGTCTATAGAAGAGTAGAGTGTATAGAATAATGGTGAGACTTGTTATGAGTCCTACACTACCGAATAATGATTATATACAGGATTACAAAATTCTGTTAGATTCGTACGTCTAGAACTCAGTCAACAGTATTTAATTAATTTTCAAGTCATTACTAGTTAGTGGTTGGCGGTATGGAGACATACTAGAAAACTTTGGTTGAGATTCAGAACGTCTGTATGGCCCCTAAGTTTGGAAAGTGGTTTATATGCAGGACCCTTTATAACTCAATTTCCTGGCTAACAAAAAGCAATGACCGGAATGTACAAAACTAACTAAACTATCAGCTCTATATACAGAATCAGGGGTTATTTTTAAGTGTTCAAATAATTTGACTCGACTACCAGATCTTTTACAATGATTCGGATCTCACCCGAAATTTCCTAAATTTCAAAAACCTCCCGGTGGCCTAGCTGGTTAAGGCGCAAGACTGTAATGGATTGGAATCTTGAGATCGGACGTTCGACTCGTCCCTGGAAGACTTTTTTTGTAATTTTTTCTGCTGATTTTGGGTGTTGGAGTTACCTTTGGATGTTCAGGGTGTTGTAGTTCCAGAGAGGTATGCAGCTGACTGCAGATAACTCATTTGGATACTGTGTATACGCTTTGTATTCTGCATGTAACCACATTCGCGCATTTACTCTGCCATTCGCGCATTTACTCTGACATTCGCGCATTTACTGTAATTCGCGGATATATTTTTAATCCCGTAGCAACCTCAAGGCAGAATAAAATTTCACTCAAATTTGTCTATCCAAGCAAAAGTTGCCGGGTTTAATATGCAGTGAGTCTAGATTCGACTATTGGGTGAGAACCAAGTTTTTTTCCGAAATTATATACACACTCATCATCTTACATCAAGGTTAACGCTCCGGAACTGTGTTCCGATTTATTCCGCATCCGTCTCAAGATAATCACGGTCCTGTATATAATGCATTTTACATGCAGGACCGTGAGGCGGATATTTTATGGGGTCAATGGCTGGACCAAAGCAATTTGCCACCCGTGCCCCGCCCAATATGATTTAAATAGAGCAGTAATCGTTCTTTCAATTCAAAATTCCACACCAATTATGAGTAACGAAATAATTCAAATCCCCGGCCAATTTGGCTTCGGCTCCATGTCCTTAACTTGGACGCCAACTCCCAAGTCAATTGAAGAGTCAATTGATGTCATCAAGTATACTGCTGACAAGTACAATGTCAGATTCGTCAATGGTGGGGAATTCTACGGACCCGACAATATCAATTTGAAGTATCTTCTGGAATTTTGGACGAAGCATGGCTCGGAATACCCCGAGATGGTGATTTCGGTGAAGGGAGGCCTTAATATGGCGAAATTCGCTCCAGATGGGTCTAAGGAATCCATTGGCAGATCCATCGAGAACTTTGCTTCTTTCTTCCCTTCGGAAAAGTCAAAGAGACCGAAATTGATTTTCGAAATTGCTCGTGTTGATCCTAACGTTCCATATGAAGAGAGTATCTCTTATATTCAGGAGTATGTGAAGAAAGGTGTTATCGATGGAATTTCTCTCTCGGAGGTTGGGGTTGGGTCTATTCAGAAGGCTTCCGGCACTGCTACTATCAGCTGTGTTGAAATTGAATTCTCCTTATTGTGTCAGGACATCTTTGAGAATGGGGTGTTGGAAGAACTCTCCAGCAAAGGCATTCAAGTGATTGCTTACTCGCCTTTGTGTAGAGGATTCTTAACTGATAGAACTGCAAACGACTTGGATTCTTTCTATGAGTTGTGCCATAGACCCGGCGATATCAGAGGCCTCACTGATAAGTTTTCAAAAGAGAACTATCCTACAAATCTGAAGATTGTTCTCAAGCTTCAAGAATTCGCAAAGAAGAAAAACATGAGTCTTGAATCATTGGCTTTATCTTGGATTGTCTCGATCAGTGGACAAGAAGATTTCAATGGAATCAAAAAGATCACGAAGATCTGTCCAATTCCGAGCGCCAGTTCTCCAGAGAAGACCGATGCCAACTTGGGCCTGATTGTGACTTTAAGCAAACAAGAATTACTTGAAATCAAGGCAATCACTGATGCTAACAAGGTTCAAGGATATCGTTACAATGCTCATGCCAAACATTTGGAATTTGCCTAGTTTTGACGCGAGTGTGGTTTTAAAGTCTCCTTCCCTAGCACTCCTATTACTCTAAGTTTATGTTAACTTACTATTATTCTATGACATTCTTATTCTTTGATTAGTAATGACCAGAGAGATGAGCGAGCGATTTCCTTTTGGTCAGACCGAGTTAGGAAATCTAAGTTACAGTCCATACTATTGGTCACGTGACACTATATATATGAGTTGTATACACTACCGGAGCCGGGATCTGGAATTTGCCTGTATTCTAGCGTTACCTTTGGGGTATATTCATCAATCCAAGTACTTATTCACTTTGGTTATCTATTAATTGATTCAATTATCAGGAAATTATGGAACAATACTTGTGTGCAGGATGAATATACACCCAACCGTCATTTCTGTCTCCTACCCATTCTAGGATTTTTCAAAATGAAGAAACTCGCATATACTAGAGTTAGTAGTGAAAGGTTAGGATTTATACTAGAAACTGTATATATACTATGAAACATTCTGAAACATTCTGAAACAGTCCTGAAACATTCTTAGAACATACACTAACCAGACTACAAAAAGTCACGGCTTTTTGTAGGTATTTTTCCATGTTGCCCAAAATTCCAGATAAAATAAGAGACAATGACGTACGTTTTATATTCAGACTCATGAGTATAACTCTTACATAAGCATATACTTTGGGATAACAAGTGTATATGCAGGACACGCATATATGTTTCATGATTGTTTCATGATTGTTTCATGATTGTTTCATGATGGTTTCATGTCAAATATGACTTCAATGTGACTGTGATTGTCGCCATATTGAATTTTTTCGGTCTCTTCTCTTCCCTTGGCGCTAATTTTCTGTCTTTTTTTTTTTTTTTTTTTGGAGGGATTCTCTTCTGTCTTCTCCCCCTTTTCCGTACTCTCTGCCATTTCTGTCGTTTCTGTCCTTTTTCTTTTTTCCTTTTTTTCCTTTTTCCCCTTTTTGGACGTTTTCGAATGAGTCATACCTTTCAGCTCCAAAAGTGCATAATTTTCTTCATTTTGGAGTTCCAAATCCGATCCACTGGGTGGATTTAAATGGACCACATCTAAAGCCGTTGCATCGCGGCCGCAACTGGGACAGGCCCGGGAACTTGCCACATTGGGCGTGCGGCTCACGCCGTCGGGGCCGGCACTTGTCCGTGTAATTGCCTCTTTAGGAAGAAACTCTCCGGCCATTTTCCCCGACACCACACACCCACACGACCGAAAATATACGAGCCCGGAACTCGTGCCTGAGATCGGACAAACGGCTATCCCATCTTTCCAGGTCACGTGAAGATCCACAAGATCCGAGAGTCGTTTAAGGTGTTCGAATCCCTGACTTTGAAACTGACTCGGACTCGGACTCTGACTCCTTTTCACCATATATTCTAACACCTTCTCCTTTAAATACACTCTCCCCTTGTAATCAGAGACTACCTTCTGGACTCCAGTTTGGTGTAACGGTAGCGAGCTGAGGCTGCACGTGACGACCTTGGAGTTGTGGCTTTTCTGAAGGTATTGCTGGTCCTTAGTGCCGGATTCCGAGGAATATATGGCCTTGAGGTCTTTTCCACGCGCAATGGTGCCTCCATCATTTCCCATTCTGGTAGTTGGAGCTGATGTTGTTTGATTGATGCGATGTATATGCAGGTGCAGGAACAAAACATCAGTACACCACAAACCCCGAGTTCCTATCATTCATTATTGAACATCATACTCTAGTAAATAGTAATAGAAAATATTTTCTATGGTTTATTTTTTATTCTAAATATTCATGTTTCCTTTGGTTTCTTTTTTAAAGGCTCAGCAGCCTCAACAGGTTGTCATAGCCATAATTAGTCTAGAATATATGTTTCTATCTCTAACTATTGCCCCAAAAAAGGGCCACGGCCATTTCAAGGTCCACCATCTTGAAATTTCACTTCCACAAGTCCCTTTATTTTTCTAGCTATACGTCCATGACATATTCTGGAGTTTGGAAGGAATGCGATTATGTCATTGGGTAAATAAGAAAACACTCAATTACTGCCCAGGGTAGAATTTAATATGATTTAATATGAGTGGGATTGAAGACTCCTGAATTCGGGCTTTTATATAGAGAAATTTCAAAGGTTTAGGACGCAGACTGCATACTGTATATACCATACTGTATATACCATTATATACTATACTGACTATACTGACTATACTGACTCTAATGTATACTGTATATTATTCTAGTATTACTAGATTCAAATTTGAATGTGTTATGGAGATGAGGAATATTTTCGATTTAAAAAATTCATTGTAATTGCCGGAGTTCCAGCATTAACCATACTTATGTGCAGGTTTCTACTACATATTAATCAAAAACTCTATTTTTATGGCTACTCATAATCTAACAGCTTAAACTTCAAACGTATTTATCAAAATTTATTGTCTATTTATGGAGACAAGTGTAGTACAGCCGATTTAAGAGTATGGTAGTGTAGAGAGGCGTGGAGAGTAGTCAGAGTGTATGGACATGGATAAACACTTAATCTAGACTCTATACCCTGGACTAGTCCCTAACTCTGCATATCTCTAGTATACCGTGAGTAGTATTACAGAGAGTATTATACAGAGAGTAGTGCCAAGTACATTCTTTATGCTGGAGGAGCGGAGAAGACCGGTTTGGACCAGTCAAGTTGGGTCGATCAACTCTCGATCCACTGGCATCAAGTAGTGTAGCCGGACTCATAGGTTCACGTTGAAAATGCCTCCAAGTTGCGTTGCTGAAGGGCCAAGAGCCACCTTTGAGAGAAAATGTGCACCATCTCATTTTCATCTTGAACTTCTCCAACAGAAATCAGTTGAAAGTCTTCTTTGCAATGTCCAAGATCATCTTGGATAATTGCATTGCCCAGCTAAACTTATAGGAGGTTTTCAATGTCACGCCATGTTGAAAGTGTTGGGCGTTGCCCACAATCTTTTGATAGACTGGCACCAGGGTGTAATGGTCTTTCATTAAGTTTTGTAGTTCAAGAGATATAGTAGACACCTTTATTTGGATCGGTGTGGTTGCTAAACTGATACTAGGAATTTTCTGTTTTCCTTTTTAACTAAGCGCATCTTGGCCTTTATATATTAGTGAGGCTACATTTTCGCAGCCATCTGCAAGCCCCTTAATGCTGTGCATTTGTGTCAGGATTCGCACTCTCCAAACTATAAAAGGACGCCATTCCCTTCAATAAATACCTCCTTATATTTTCCCTTTCTGGACCATACCGTGGTTTCTCCTTCAAATCTCCAAAGAAAGATTCCGCGGCACACAGATCTCACGGCACACTTTCTTTGTCGCTCCATTCTTGAAACCTTCCTTGGACCGATACCTCCTGGGATCGATTCCGCGCACCCTGCACAACTGGCATCAACATTGTTATTTCACAAGGTTTAGCCCTTTTAGTCAGGTATATTCTCCACAAGAAGATTTGGGTTATCATGGATAAACCTGCTTTATTAGTGGTAGATTTGTTGAAGCAGAGAAGAACAATGAAACAGTTAAATACCCAGGGAAAGAGGAGAGAAGAAGAAACGTGAGAAGGGATCTTTACTATGGACAGCTTGGAGGCTAGAACGTCTCCATACATAACCAAGAATTACATGTCAAAAGGAAGAGCTTTTTCGAACCTTGATTTTGAGACCCTACCCCTTAATTTTTTTTCCTTAGTTAGTGACTTTGGAGGATTTCTAAAACTGGTAGTTTATGTGCAGTACGGGTCTTACTAATAAAGTACGCTTTCTGAAGTCACCAATTTAAGCCATGCTTATCATTCTAAGGTGCATTATTGTACTACAATAGGCAAAATTGACCAATGAATAGTCTAAATTCCACATGAACTCTACTATAGTGTTAATCTGCAGGACAAGACTATATTGTACTTGGACTGAGACTTCACTAGAACCACAGACCAGAAAAATTAACATTAATTAGTAAATGGGCTTAAGTAAGATTGTACATATAAGTAGGACTAAATGACTACTGCACATGGAATTGGGCTAGGACTATGAGATGGACCGAGACCTGCATATAATACTAGCACAGAAGTAGGACTAGGACTGGACAATTATAGATAATCAGACAATTGTACAGTTAGTACTAGAATTGAATAGTGTGTAGGAGAAATGTCGATATGCAGGACAATCAATAATATGCAGGACAATCGACACTACAGTACAAGTACATTATACAAGGTAATAGCACTAATAGTATTCCTTACACTACTTTTTTTCTCCTGCAATTTCTATGTAGTGAATCCAGATCGGGAATTATCATTTCCAGGTTATGAGCCTTTATATGGCCAAGTGAGACAAACCAGGTCGTGCCCTGTTCATAATTCGTCTACCCAACCATATTCTTAAAACAAATAGAAATATTTAAGGCAATACTTCTAAACATATAAAGTAATAATAGGTCATAATTAAGGAGTTTGTAAAAAATTAACAGTTTGTCCTGCATATAATGCCGCGTTCACTACATCAACGCACAACTCTACACCACTCTACACTACCACCACTTGACCTCCCATTTCTAGCATGAGCCAGCGTACAGTCGACTTGAACCTGCTCCAGCCGCAGCAGCTTGTAGAGATACGCAAGTCCACGGAGCAGGAGATCCAGCACTTCACACAGTCTCTCCAGGCTCTTCAAACAGCCCAGGCCAAGCTCCAGGACTGCATGAACACCATCGAAGCCATGGGAAAATCATCCACGTCCGAGCTATTGGTACCCATGACCAGCTCGTTATATTTGCCCGGCAAAATCTGCGATAAAAACCGTTTCTTGGTGGATATCGGCACCGGCTACTTCGTGGAGAAGTCCGCAGATGAGGCCAAGGTGGTGTACCGGAAGAAGCACGCCAAATTGGACTCGGACTCCAAGAAATTGAAGGATATCTTGGTCAAGAAAAACGACCTCATGAATAATGTTAACATGATCTTGAGGCAGGCAATGGCGGAGCAAGATCAGGAGCTGGGGAATTAATAAATGAATAGATGATAGATGAATAGATGAACAGGTGATATAATCATAGAATCATAGAATCATAGAATCATAGAATCATAGAGTCATTAAATCATCGAATCATAAATCTGTTGTTTGAAATCGCAATCAGACTATGGTCTATACAGTATAGAGTAGTATAGAGTCGAGTCTCTTAAGTCTTGGTTGGGTCTGAGTCTTGTAATAGTTTCCGAAGTGAAGTACTTGACATTTTTTGGTAGTACCTCGTAAATGATTAAGTCTTTGTTTTCCATTATGTTTCTTCTGATACTGTCTGGTAGTAGCAGAAATCTCTGGTATATTAGAGTAAAATGTGTCCTGTTATAGTAGATTTAAAAGCAGCAGTAATGTCATAGCGGTAGTTCAAGTACTAGACTTTCCTTGAGTCTGGAATCATAGCTCTAAGTTTATACTTCGAGTCCATTCTCTTGAATCTGGTCCTTAGTATTCTTGTGTCTTGCTCTTGAGTCTCGTTTTTGGTCTTCTTGTAGTGATCTTGAAAATTAGAGTTCCAGTACTTCTGAGAATGTTTCTTCACATATATGGCTTTTGAAGAGTTCGGGGAGTCTGGGATATTCTCCAATGAATGAAAATTGCTTTTCTGGCTCTTGGTAGCTATGATATTGAATCTTGTTCAGAGACCGTTTTGGGAGACCGTTCAAGAACTTCTATCAAGATTGATGTGTTCTTAATCTTGCTGTGAGTAGCAAGTTCTTTCGAGTATGTGTAAAGTCAAATTCGTTTAGTCTTCTTGGACTATGGCAATTTGTAATAGTTATTAGTCCAGCCGAGAACCAAGTCTCCTGTTTGTTTCCCTTTTTTTATTGGTTCAATGTCAATCTGGTTATTTTGAAAAGACCTCAAATGTACGCTTAATACCTTTCATTGATTAATTGATAAGGCCAAACCTTGATTGTAACAATATGAGCTCCAAGAGCTATTGCATCGGCTAATTCTCATAGTGACAGAGTAAGTTTATTCCAAGAATGTGTAGCAGTTGGTGAATCCTTGCTGCAAACATCTGGCTTGGGAATCTTTTTTATGTCTCTGTCAGTGGAAGTCCACTATAGTCATAGATTCCTCTTCTATAGCCCCTATATATCTATGGAATCCATTCTATGATTCTGAAGAATTAACTTTTGATTTATAGCATCCTCTTTAACATTCGTGAATATGTGGATGTCCTTCTTCATCTTCGTATGAATGGTTCCTTTCATATTTATAGAATCAACAATAAAGAAACTTCTCATATCCCTATATAATTTTGATCATATTATTGATGAGATATTGGGGGACCACCCTTTATATATGCGAAAGCATGGATTTCTTGGTTGCTACTTCTTGTGCGGCTCTTGCATGAGGGTTGATGCTGAAACATCCAGTGCTTTGCAGCCAAGCAACGGTTGCCGCATTGCGACTGTGACGCATCAACCATTTGTTTCAGGTTTACGAAAGGAGTAATATAAATATCCCTTCTTCCTCCCAGTCAAAATGACCACCATTTTTTATGCTGCAAATTCGTATGAGAAGATGGTTACAATTACATTCAAATGAGGATCGTTATAAAGAGGGACAGAAGAATAGGGAGACATGATAAGGGTACACCCGAGTCAGGATAATATTTCCGCTATGCAACGTCTTACCCAGATAGGCTTTCTAGAACCTTCGATGGCCGATCCAACGGCAATGGCCACGTCACAAGCGGACTGATCCCAAATAATACAAATAGCTCTGGTTTCCTTCTTAGAGGAACCATGATCGACGAATGAAGATTACTTCTTAAGAGCCAAAATTAAAGAGTCGAAATATTTAAGAGAGGATATATAAGTATAGGCCCATTCAAGAATACAGGAATACAAAAATAGGGACATACAAGAATACAGGCATACAAGAACCAAGATATACAAGAATAGGGATAGAACGGATCCTTCATAAAAGGAATTGTGATAAAGAATTGTGATATGGTGATATGGGAATCATGATATGGAAATTGTGATTAAAATTCGTAATATAGAAGAATCGTGAAAGGATCGTGAAAGGATCGTGATATTAGAGGTCGGCGGTACCCAATGTCTGATCCCCTATAGAGCCGATTTATAGTCTTTATTGAAAATGAACGGCTCGTAGAATGCATCCTTGAGATTGGCTACTTTTCGACCCCCCAAGCCCGGAATTGACGCCAATCCCTCGCCTTTGGCCTGAACAACTATATTCCGGAAAGACTTGCAGTTGGCCAAAAGATTCGCCACGTCGGTTTTGTTGACCGCACGCACGGTGGTCAAACTATTGATGATGTTCAGGTTGAAGTCGGTTTTCTTGACCCCTTGAATGGAAACATTGACTTTGGCCCGTGCCATTTCATTTGTTTTGAGCGCTGCGATATAGTTGCCGGCCTCTTCAAACGACCAAGCCACCACCATAGTCAAGTCGTTTTTGATGCAAATCACCAGCAATTTGCGGATCGCCTCCTGAGGCGAATCGATATCCACCACCACCAAAAGGACACGTAATGCATCGTCGTCCTGGTGCACGTGTGTGGAGGAACTGCCTCCTTTGAGCTTATCTATGCGTCTCCATACGTATTCGGGCCGGAGCTTATGGTATTTGAGCGAGAGGAACATTACCTGGAGCGTGGCATTGATATAGTAGTCCAGGAGGATCTGGGCGTTATACGACCAGGGGGTGAGCTTCATCTGGGGTGCTTCTAGAAGGGGGTTTCCTTTTTGGGACGGTGCAACCTGCACTGAAGTATACGAATGGACGTTTCGGGGTCCTCTCCTACCAGGAATTGGTGCATTGGGGTTTTGTCTTCCTCCTTGGGCGTTACCTGTCTTGTGAATATCCTCTTTCTGGCCAATACCAGTCTCTTTCTGGACAATATCTATCCCTTTCTGGATACTTGTTGTATCTTTCTGGCCAACATCTGCGTCTTTCTGGATACTTCCTATATCTTGACCAATATCTATCTCTTTTCGGATACTTTCTGTCTCTTTCTGGACACTATCTGTATTCTGCCCTTCTCCTTTGTCAGATTTAGTACTTTCAGCTTGTTCCTTTTGCTTTGACCCCCCAAAATCGTCATAGCTCTCTCTCATTTGTTGAACTCCCGCCAAGATACTGGCAAACGACAGCTGGTCGACATTCTCCTCCATTCTGTGATCAGTGGTGCTCAAACAATTTGGAGTTGGCTCCGTAGATCCATACACCATTATTAAAGATCCGTACACCATTTCGTAAAACATCCGTACACCACAACAGAAAGGTCCGTGCACCTGGACGCGATATAAGGCAAGCGTTGGATCAGCTAAAAATCAACTACAAATGGTACGTCTCCACATGAAACATGGGTGAAGCACACCTGAAACACGCCTGAAACACCACTAACTTCAGTCTGCTCTCTTCAACTTCCAGTCTCTTCTTCTCGTCATTCTCTTGGCCATCTGTACCTGCACCTACATCCACGCCACGTGGCCGGCCCTTATCAACAAGAACAAAACCGGCGCTTTGGGCATTTTCTGGAAGTTTGCCCGCATAGGAGAACGCTTAAGTCCGTACGTTGCTATTGGATGTTTCATCATGGCATTTAACGTTCTCAGCAGTTAAACGGATGGGGGGCGGGGGTTTTGGAGATTGGTTGTCGTGTTATATGCAGGTGGGTGCTATAAAATTAGTTTCAAGTCCCCAATTTGAATGAGAATCAGGAGATTTTTGCTTCAGGGGTTTTCAGTGGGTCTGGTTCTACAAGACAGTTTATTTTTTATCAATGGTGATGTTCTTTGGTTGTTCAATTATATGGATATGGATTTCCCCTCCTTTATATGGTGAGTTAGACCTCTTTTTGGATAGAAAGGTTTCTATTCAGGAAGAAGAAATAAGGGAATTCTGCTGTCATTTTTAAGACGCCTTGATGAAATGATTTTCTGCTCAGGGGTCTCTGGATTTATCGGGTCATGTGATTATTTGGTCTACTTCCTGATTTACCTGTTTCTGGTTTGAAGTTCTCTGATTCCTGTTTATTGGTTCTGGTTTTATGGATCATAACTTATCTTAATGGTGGTGATTTTTAGTGCATTTTTGGTGAAAATTTGGTGAAAATTTGGTGAAATTCTGGTGAAATTCTGGTGAAAACCGGTGCCCTTGATGCATTTTAGAATAGTTTGGGGAGTATGGCCTCAGCGAAGTTGAATGTGCACTTTCACCGTTTCCGGGAGTGACACCTTAAGTTTTTCAGTGGATACCATGAGCCGAAAAAGTCCTTTACCTGATCCCAAAATTAGACAATCCACCATCAGATCCAGTTATCAATCATCAATTCTGGATCCGGTATTCTTGTCTCATCAGAGGTATCACTCAGAGGTATCTTTCAGAGGTATCTTTCAGAGGTATCACTCAGAGGTATCACTCAGAGGTATATCTGAGGTATTACTATCTGAGGTATATCTGAAGTGTTAGATCTGAGATATTTGTCATTCCGGTTTGTTGTTGTATGATATCGTGATAGACTGGTTAGGGTGTGGGATTGTTCATCAGCTACTATACCAGATCATCTACACAGGTCAAATGATAGATTATCAGATATCAGAAAAGATGATCAGATAGTTCACCATATAAGGACTGGATTGTCTCCTCCACTGTTCCACTGTTCAGTTCAAATATCATTGACAGACTAAACATGGAAATTGAATTTTGGACATCATTGATATGCACACGATCAAGATTACTACATTGACTTTTCTATGCTGGTACCATACTTTTGGTAGAGGCACGAAAAGTATGTTTGAATCAGGAGGAATACAAGCGAGTTCCGAATACATTTGACCATGTTTCTGTCGTGGGTCTGATTAATTGGTGGTCTGAATAATTTGTACTTGGTCTAATTGGAATGAGTACATTAGTCCAGTAATATTCAGTGAAATTGTGGAGTGTGCAGGCCTAGTCAAATAAGGTCTAATTTTACTGATTATGTCATACTGGCTGGAACAAATATATCTGCTGAAATTAGACTTGTAGTGTGTTATATTCCTCCATTCCATGTACTCCAATAGATTTAGTACTGCGATTGTGACCCTCGGAAAGGTCACGTGACTTTTCCATATCTATTCGTATATATTCACACACTGATTATTTTGACTTTTCCATAATATATAGTTATGACGAAATTCAGGAGATTCCAGAACCGCAAACCGATTTCAAAAATATTTTTTTGGAGCCAAGATAAAACGACCTAAGTCAAAATAGGTCGAAACTGGATATAAGCCCCGGAACAACGTATTCCGGCCATGTGAGATCACGTGTCTTGCACACTCCAAACGTTCACCTCCCCATTCTTGCCCACACACTATAATTTCGTATTAAAAAAATTGATCGAAATTCTAGATTTCTAGAGTCCATCCACTATATATCATTCTCGTAAATGTCCTCTTTACTGGTAGCAACTAGTACGCAAATATTGTATATAGTGCTACTATGCAGTACTACAGCACGAACAATCAATAAGTATAAATATGAGAGTACAGTACTAGACTAGGAGAAGACTAACGCACATGATCATAGTCATAGTTGTACACTTATAGAAGGATGGAACACTATTTTCCGGAGAAATGGTATTATGGTGTGCATACTAGCCCAGCACCACTTTAAATATAAATAATTCGCTTCCACCAACTATACTACGACCAAAATTTTTTTTGAGTACATAATAATTTTCGAATAAAGTTTTAGTAGGTCAAAGTTTTATAGCCATACATTATATCTTGTGTGTGTGGACCATAAATGGTTACGAGCACATGCACCATAAATGGTTATGAGCACATACACCATAAGCATCCATTAGCCAATGACAATTTATAAAGATAAAGTTTCCGAAAAAAAAAAGTCATTATTAGAAAGTATCAATATATCAATTAATAAAGTTTCCAATATTAGATCTTAATTGCTTAATGATTTGGGCCATGCTAAGTGTTATTTATAGTGCAGAGGTCTACACACAGGAATATATACCTATACCTTAAACACGTGACTGGCATTTGAAACTTTATAACGTCATAAAATTAGACACCTTTAACTCTTAAGGTTAATGGAGATTTCTAAATATTAAGAAATTAATTAGTAGTGGTTAGAAAAGTGGTATTACTCACTAACAATGTACCATATTAAATATTAGTATGTGTTTCAGATCTCAGTGTTTCATGTGTGTTTCATGTGTGTTTCATGTGTGTTTCATGTGTGTTTCATGTGTGTTTCATGTGTGTTTCATGTGTGTTTCATGTGTGTTTCATATTCCAGTGTATTCTGCTGTAGTGAAGAATGAATATATACGTTCAATCCATATTCTACTACCACGCTACACTACACTACTATTTTTGGCTGATGGGAACTCATGAGATTGTCTAAGAACTCACCGAAAATGGGTTAAACTCTCAATTAACTATCTAGATTTACAGCTATTTTTTGGTATATACCTCTTATTCATGACCGGAAGTACAGTTACGGATATTTGAGCAGATACAGTGGCTTTGCCTTATAATAATGTAGAACGATTTCGGAACAACTCTATGTATCTACATATTGAAGAATAAAAATCTATAGTCCAATCTATTTTGGCTTTGACATTTTAAAGATTGAATTTTAAATTTTTATAGGTTAAAACTGTTGAATCAAAACAAACAAGAGAGATTTGTGGGGAATATGATTTAGAGAATTGCTTTTCAAAGTGTTGCTTTAGTTGTTGAACTTTATGCCTTAGCTAGTTCATAAGCTGGAACTCTTACGTAATCGGTCTCTAATCCTCTAGTTAGCGTGGCTATTTAGCTGCCACTTCAATTATTTGTATTCTGGTCTGTCTTTAAACTAAAACTAGGAAATCGATATTTCCTCTCCTTAACTGAGCTGATTCGATACCCGTAAAACCCTATGAGCGGGACCTCCTTTCTTAAGTAGTCGCGGCGTGTCCATTCGGGACCACGTCACCCGGAGCCTTTGTCACCTCCTGTATGTAAAATACCACGATCTGTTTCATCTGCTCTTGCTTATATGCAGACACGTGAGTATGCAGTATATTAGCAGATGTACTGATTCCTCACGTTCAACAGTATGGTGTATTGGTGACTTGGTGTGATTTATGCGCGTGCTTCATGCGGCTCCTGCATGTATGGTGGCTGCAAATAAACTGGGCGACGAGGAAGATTGGGAATATATATATATATAAAGCGTGCGCCCCCCTCGATATTTCCATCTACTTTTTCACCCTCCTTTTTTTCCTCTTCCTTTACTCTCCACTTCATTTGCCACTTTACCCTTGATGATCTCCTCAAGTATGGTGCAGTCTGGTCCATATGTTTAAGTATTATCATTTCTTGATGGTCTGGACTGGTTCTTTCTATTTAGTGTTTACCTGAACTCAAACTGCTCATTGACTGAATTGCACAAGATCGGCGCCCTCTCGTTTCCCACAATACGCTCCAACGCAGCAGCATCCCATTTACAGAAGCTGGTCTTGACAAACGAAAGGTCCACATCGGCCTCGTTCCGGTACACAGAGCGGCCCACGAAGCGGAGCAATTCCCGGTAGAAAAGCGGGTTGGAAGGCGGTTCATAGAGCATCACGTTCTTGACGCCCCGCATCTCGTAACGCCGGAAATGATGCATTCTTTCAGTGTACAAGAGCATCTTGGCCTTCCCAGAAGCAAACGCATGTCGAGCCTTGCCCACACGTGACGCACTCAGGTACTCGTCAATGGAAACAAAGCTAATCTTGGTGTGTGCCTTCATATAAGTCTTGACCCGGACATAGTCAAAATATGATGGGATATATATCAACATGCCATCCTCATACGACAGCTGCTTGGTGAGCGAGGGTAACAGGGAGTTGATGAAGTACCGGAACCGAGCATCCACGGATTCTTGCGGAGAAGCAGCTTCGAACCGGACGAACATTTGCTTGATGCGGAGTCCCACCAGGTTCATGATACAGGTTTTGGCGGAGATTTCGGGCCGGAACCGCACCTTTCCACTAATGTTATGAGACTTGCCAAGGAGACTGTTGACATTGGGCGTGACAAACTCAGAAAAAACCAAGGTTTGCCGTAACATCAGTGCTTGGTCGTTGATTGCATACATGCGGATACGGGAGAAATCGGCTCCGTGGGCTTCTTTGGGTACTTTGTTGATGTACTTGAGGACCGTGCTCACGTGATCCCAGTTCTGCATTTCCATCTGATTGGCCAAATCCACTGCCAAGATCTCGATGGATGCTAAGAAATCAGTCTGCCGCTTGCTCTGGTTGGGGTCTTCCAAAATCATTGAAAGCCCGATGGGGGAAGCAACCAAAATGTCCAGGTTGTAGAACCCCAGGTAAAGTTTTACGGCCTTCCGCGTAAATTTCATCCCGACTGCAAAAAAGTCGTTGGTGTTGCCTTTGAACATGGCCCGGAAATCGGCTGGTTTTGCTTCGGCCGGGGCCCCGTCCTGGAAAAATTGTTGCTTGAACTTCTTGTGGTTCTCTTGCTGCTCTGCTCCGGAAAGCTGGATCAATTCCTGTACACACTCCCATCCGGCGTTTCGGGTCGGAAGAAGAATAAGCACTTTGGGACGTGTGAAACCCTGGTCCCGGAACTCGGGTTCCTCCATATCGCCCGCCTGGCCTGTCTTAAGCTTCTCCTGGTATGCCTTGAGCTTCTCGTTGTTCTTTAGTACCCGATCACGTGTCTTGAGCACGTGACTGAGCACATGCGCAAGGTACACTCCTCGGTACTGTGTATTGTTGTATGTCTGGCTGGCGAAGCTGACGTCACGGTATGTCAGCATGTGGCCCAAGAGAGCTGCTTCGAGCGGCCTTAATGTGTCCCCGTGTTTCTGGATGTACTGATGTTGGACTTTTTGCTTTAGCACGGATTTCGAAATGTACGGGTTTTCGAAGGTACACGGGTGTGTGAGGCTCGCATTCGTTTCTCCTGGTGATTGTTGCACTGTGACTTTGTATGGAGGTTCCAGGATCTCGCTGCGGCCGCATACGGTCCAACGTTGGCCGCTCTCGATAGCTGTGGCTTTTTCAGCGACAAAATCGTCCGAGATTTGGTTGAACCGTGCCTCATAGATGTTCGAAGCGACATTATCGTTATCAACATCCTCTCTAGCATCTTCTTCAGCATCCACATATTCTTCTTCAGCATCAGCATCAGCATCGTCTTCGTCATCGAAATTGGCTCCGGCAACGTCATTCTCCGAGTCGGAACCGGCGTTTTCGGCATTTTCGGCATTTTCTTCCCCCAGAACCGCTTTTTTCGGCTGTTTTTTGGGCTGCAGGGAATTCTCGGTCTTAAGAAGCGTAAGCA
Organism: Metschnikowia sp. 04-226.1; assembly: GCA_002370245.1. Lineage (NCBI taxonomy): Eukaryota > Fungi > Ascomycota > Pichiomycetes > Serinales > Metschnikowiaceae > Metschnikowia > Metschnikowia sp. 04-226.1. The sequence continues at coordinate 24,964 of NLAD01000873.1, forward strand.
ATGCATCATAGGCTTTTCCGTCTTCGAATTTGGGTGTTTTGGGTTGGTGTTCCTCCTCTTCCAGAGACACCTCCGAAGGTTCGGGTATCTCAGGCTGCACACCGTCTCTCCGAGCCGTTCGTGTGATTTTGCGGAGCTCTCCACGACCCTGATTGGGCCGGGTATGCTTCTCCCGGTGGCCTGCACTTCTGGACTCTTGTCGACTTCTCTTGGGCATTGTAGTGCTTGGGAAATGCAGTGCGATGCGATGAGATGTGGGTCTAGTCTACACCCGTACCTCCCGCCAAAACTATTTCCTGTTTTGATTCCAGAAATTAATCTAAATCAATATTATCATTATATTGAAGAAGAATTAATTAAGCCCATTACAATTGTGGCTTGCTTATGGAATTGCAGTGGACAGGATAGTGTGTCACGTGATCTAGTCAGAACTTATACCCTGATCGACTCTTCCAAAGACAATTGAACCTAATTTTTAAAGTGGATATTAAAACTTTAATTGTGAAATAAGAGAAAAAACGAAAATTCAGCTGAAAATCTGTTCACTGTGACTTCGAAAGGACTCGTATGATATATGTGTGTTTATGTGCAGGACCATCTTAATAATAGTCTTAAAACGTCACGTGGACATTTCTAAAAGTCAATTTAAGTATCGATGACTGCACAGAGTGAATTTATGGACTTGGTGATTTTTAGGGTGTAATTGAGTGAAAAATTAGTGTTCGCAGCTTCCACTAGTTATGCGCTTAAACTGAAAAATGTTGGAGAGACGGATTTTGGAGAATACGAAAATTTCAAAATTGGCTAAAAAAATAGAAAAAATGGAAAAAATGGAAAAGATAGATGTGGAATATTGGATTACATAAGCAGTCGTTTGGTAATCATGAGACGTTGGTGGATAATGTAAAGAAAAGAATATAAGTCCACATCCTGCATATAAGAATATTTGACTATAAACGGGTGAATTTGGAGGACTAGTCATATTCGTGAAAAGTGATATCATAGTTATACATAAAGGGTGCTATCATAGTTATTTATAAAAGGAACTTAAGTAATCACGTGAGTGTTACGTGTCTGGGTTGGATTTAATGGAGAGACCTCGGAAGTCGGGGGACATCACGTGACATGCACGTTCGAAAGGAAATCCTCCTTTTTGGCCCACACACCCAAAATCCCGATTTCCTAAAGAGATATTCACTCGTGTAGCTATTTTTACTCCAAATCTTTTCAAAAGACGCAGTCTGGATTTTGGGGGGGACAAGTTGAATGACCTAAGTCAATAGGTCGGAACTGGATATAAGCCCCGGAACTGCACACAAGCCGTAGAGCAGCCCTCGGATCAATCTCAAAAATGAGTACTTGCTGAAATGATAAAGTGGTTCACGCACGACCCATCAAAGTCGGCACAGTTTCTCCAAGCCCTCTCAGAAAGCGCCAAATATTAAGAATTTTTATATCAAAGAAATAAATCCTAGATCATCTCTGTATATAAAAAATCATATTATTCGAGTTCTCATAGACCATAATTTACTACGCCATGTACATATATACCATAGAAAATACTGATCCACCAGAAAAATGACACCCCTCCTTTCATTCTAATCCATAGACTAAATTGCAGCAGTGTATAGCATCCTGCATCCTGTACAAAAAATGGAGTCAACTGGAGGTGTGTGTATAAGTAATGATGGGGAGTAGATTTTAAAAGGACATTTTTGAGATGCGAATCCAGCGACTTTTTTTTTTTAGTGCGACGTCTATGACATGCTCGCGCACGTGACATCCTCTGCCATACCTTTTTGGGAGTTGCCAATAGGTTCCCAAGCTTTTGGAGCCAGAATTGGGAATGTATGGGGTTATATGCAGGAGCAGACTTTTCAGTATAACTTCCTATTCCAGTATAGCCCAGTATACAGTATAGTCGGTAGAGTCACTGTAAGAGAAGTCGGGTTTGATTCGAGAAAGCTCAGGATTGGTCAACTCATCTCAGGGTGTACGGAGTTGCTTTAGCCATCAGCTACCTGTTGCGCGTTAACATAAACGCTCTCGTAATATGGCACGTGCGTGTCATTGGCTAATAAGAACTCCTAAGTATTGAACTTGTGTAATCATCTCGTTGCTTTACTTTTTTTTAGCAACAAGTTGAGACCTTTAGGAGGCCATTGAGGAGGCCTTTGATCTTAAGCTGAAGCTGTGGGAGGAACCCTCGGAACCCTCGGAAGTTGAAGGGTGCGGGCGTGGCACACCCGTACACCAGGCAACATCAGCAGAAAAAGGCCCAATGCAAAGCCACCTTTTCACCATCTTTGGTTTATAAAAATAATATTTCTGAAAAGCCTGAATTCTGGTCATCATCAGCCTTTCTTTTTTGGGAGTAGAAAACTCTTCTGTGTGAGTATTTGCAGTGGTATGTCCATCCAGTCTCGGCCCTCTTGAACCGCACTTGGGCCCAGTTCCGAGGGTTGCAACCATCCACACCTTAGGTCCAACCATAAATCAACCAAACCAATTTTTCATTTATATCTCTAATAGAATGATCAACGGAATTGTAAACGGAATCCCAATCCCACCCCATCTTCCGTGGTATTTGGTAGTGTATCTAGAGTATTAGTCTAGTCTATATGAGTCTCGTTTCTAACTGACCTTGGGAAATCCTTATCTGGTAATCACAAGCTGAGCTGATTCGATACCCGTAAAACCCTTAAACCCTATGAGCGAGACCTCTTTCTTATATAGTCCAATGACTGGAACCTTCTATTTGTGACATCTTTCCACAAACCCAACTTGCAGCCTCCCTGATTCAACCCCTCATCAGAGGTTGTTATCAAAGAGCTCTTATTGGATATCCACACAATCCCCACCGAATTCTCCGGAGATACAAGTTTATAAACTCCACATTCCGGCCTTCTTGCCTGAAACCCCTCATTCCGTCCTTCTTGCCTAAACCCCTCATCTGGGTTTCCTATCTGGGATCTATCATTGGATTCCGATTAATTGTCATGAACCAAAGAATAACTAGCTCAAGATAAAAGGTATCAAAACGTCCTATATATCACATCACATAAACATATAGCTATACTATATAGGATCTGATTTAATATCAGCAATGGTAGCGACGGGAATGTGAGGAAAAAGAATGGAATTCTCAGGTGCGAATGCTCAGTATTTATATAGTAATCAGATTTCGCATCTCCTGGTCACATGATATGCAATAGGGATAATTTTATTAGTAATACCGGTCTTAATTGGTTCATTCGCTTTTGTGTTTGGTTACCAGAATATCCTTTCTGGTAAACCCGTACACTAATGAGGCAAACCCGTACACTAATGAGGCAAACCCGTACCTCCCTAATCTAAACTTATCAAATTCATAGATTTCTACCAATAAACATTATATATATATACTTAACTTAACGTATTTAGAGTGAAGAGAGGCATAAAAGGCCAAAATGTATAAATCAATGTTTTTCTAGATCTGGGATTTTATAGAAAATAAAATACTCTAAAGAAGAAACCGGTAAGTGGTGAACATGTGGCCATGACTTCATGTATCAGTACTGTATAGTGGATCTTTGAATTCAATTAATAGAAATACAATGAAAGATATAGCTGATATTTACAACCATAAGGAATTATAACCATAGATAAAAGTAGGTAGTTCAGATATGGATAGTTTAGATTTTAGATGGTATGTAGTTTTGCATATAGTTTGATAATTCCGGCATATAGTACCTTTTGATCCTGCATATAGTTAGAAATTCCTACATATAATCTGTTAAAGTGAGCACTGAGTGACCACTGAGTGACCACTGTGAGCAGTATAGTGAGCAGTATAATGAGCAGTTGCGCGTCTCATTCCGTACACTATACAGACTAATACACACTACATACTAATATACAGATATACTGGGACTTGTATACAGTATATATACTTGTATACAGTATCAATACACTTATATACAGTACCAATAATAATAGATGAATTTATTTATGCAGTACTGCATTTTTTAAAATGAATGTTGATGCGTGGTGAAGACGCGCAGTCATGGATCCAGAGTCACTCTCATTAATTCTATGATCACTTTCTATAGTCACTATTTCTTTTTTTTTTTTCGTTTTTTTTTCGGTTGGCTCTAAAGTCGTGTACTTCCCAATACATTCATATAGTTAGTCCCACATTTCCGGTATACAGCTCTCATTCCATTAACCTCGTTTACTCATTTATAGTGACTGCTTATTATTTATTGACCGGCAGGGCTCACAACCTCCCCGCGTGGGGTACGGATCCACAGGTCTAGCCCCATTCCGAGTAGAAATTGAAGGAGTAAAGGGGAAATTGAAGGAATAAAGGGGTAAATTGAAAAGAATCCAAAACCGTGAAATTCCATTCTCTCTCTTCCGCCGTTTCATTCTTGGTATTTTCACTCCAAATTCCAGGTCGTGCGCGCACCGTTTCTCTCACACCCTTAACACCTATCAAACTCTCACCTATTCCTCCATCTACACCAACTATTCCCCTATTGCACCCTAACCTCACAAGTCCCATGAAACGGATTAAGGACTTGGCCAAAGTCCTCCTTTCCATATACTACCTCGCCCTCATAGTCCTCACCATCCCATTGGCCTTCGATGTGGGCGGCGTGTCTTGTGGCCTATCGTTTTCCCTTACGCTCTTAGTGCTATACTTCCTACTAACCACGGGACGTCTTCTTTCCCGCCGCCATGGCTTACTCCGCTGGCTCTCTTTGGTTTATTATTTGCAGCACCTTTTTATCCCCAGCATCCTCATGTTCTACCTTCTGTTTTCCCATGAGTCTAGGGATACGGCCAAGGACGCCATTTCCTTTGGCGGAAGCTCCAAAGGGAACGCCGGGGGCTTTAGTTCAGTGGGCCACCTGTTTGTGGCGCTCTGGCGCTACTTTTTGATGCATCTGACTCTGGTGTTCACCATAGCAGAAGGGTTCTGCACGCTCCTCTTGATTCAGCTGGTCTCTCAAACAATGCAGTGGCTTACGGTCTACAAATCTGATAGCTGGCTCTTTGTTAGCCTCATAGGTAGCGGGGCCACCATCACGGGCGCCCTTTACTTCCTATACCGCATCTTCATCAACCCATTCACGTTGGAATTGGGCAATGCGCTGCTTTTGGGGTCTTTCCTCACCTTGACCGTGGGCTTGGGGCTCTATGGAATCGTTTCGGGTAAGGGCACCATGATCGAGTCCTCACTCCTCTTTGCCTACATCGTGCGGTGCATCTATGAAACGTTCCCCATTCTCTCGCAGGATGCCACGGACACCATTACCAACTTGTTCACACAAACCACTATCAACATCCGCAACGAGATCAGCAAGTACCCCAATCCAGTGCTGGAGAAAATCAGCCTGGCCATTCCGTTTCTTGCTGCCAACATCCCGCACCTGTTCACCACCATCTGGATCTTTTTGGTGTCTGCGCTCCATAAGTTGACGTTGCCGTTATTGATCAACTTGGCCTACCGCATCGGCGTTTTTTACGCGGCCACCAAGATCATTCCTTCCATCTACCATGGGCTTCCTTACCTGCCTCCAAGGACCCCACAGATTCGTCTGAGACAAGTGTCTTCATCCTCCATACCGTCATTGGAGAGGCCAGACAAAAGTGAAAGGACAGCGAGGCCCGAATGGACAGACAGAGCGGACATATTTGACAGAGACAGAAGTGGCCGTCTTGAACTACTGCGGACGCGAGAACCCAGGACACCCATCAAAGAAACGTCCGACTTCCGAACTCCTCCTTCCGCCATCATTCGCTTAATCTATGCCTACTCGCCCTGCATAATCATCGCTGTCTACACACATTTGATGTTGCTGTACAAAGGCGAGCTTGGGTTGGAGTTGGTGCTCTGGGGATGGTGGCCCGGCGCCGCCGCCGCCAATGTCGTGGTGGTCCACCCCTGGCAGTTCTGGAACTGGATCAACATGGCCACCACGTTGTTCCTCTACATGGCCGAGTTAGCTGGAAATGCCACCACGGCCTCGACGGCATTGTCTTCCCGCTGGAAACTCGACTGATCTACGATGTACTATACTCACATACACTAATCACTAATAAGCAACTAGTAGTAGTAGTACTGGTGGAGTAGCAGTAGTACTAAGGAATAGTGGGCGTGATCTTCAGAATTGATGCAAATCTCGTCCACGAAAATACCCGGTCATCTTTCCAGACCGTGGCAATTCTCAGAGCTTGACTCTATGTTTGCTTGGATGTTTCATCATAGAAACACGTCACCAACTATTACCATTAGTAAAGACTATGCTATTGTTACTCGACGATCCCATTAGTAAAAACTCGGCACATTCGACTGTGCATTGCCCGAAGCACGAGCTTGGAGGACGTTCTGAGACAAGAGTGAGCTCCATTGTGTTAACCAAAGTGGTCGTTTGCTATGACTATGGTTTAGGATCCACGATCCCAATGCCGAATGAGGCCCCGGTTTTCCGTGGAATTCCGGAGGAAACACCCCGACAGTCTTCTCCAGAGCCCGCGTCTCCCACTTGCTTACAAGCCACCCATTCCAAACTCCTCCTCCTTCCATGAATCTGCACCCGCTAAAGCCCCACTATTGACCACTGCAAAACAGCAAGGCTCAGAGGAGCTGGCCAACGGAGGACTTACGAAAACCGACACAAACACAAAAAAAAAAGAGAAGGGAAGCCTGAAAATGGACTCGCTGGATTGCTCACAAGTAGTATAGAAACACGCGCCCCAAAGACTCCCGCCGAAATGTGCACAGATATTATCTCTGCAACGTTTCCGTTGTTACGGCCGGAGACTTTCCCCAAAGCATTGCCTCGAGGGCACGGCACATCGCCGCATAGAGAGCTTTGCAAGCAAACCTTAGTCTTAGAACGTAAAGAAAAAAGTGCGAGGGAAAATGGCTCTTTATATAGCCCGAGAAGAGTCGTGCGCAAACCACAAACCGCGCTCCAGCCCTAGCCCAGGAAAGTCCCAGTACACTCCACCAAACATTCAAGCACAGTCCAGTACAGCCTTTTTTAGACACGATAAAGTCTCAGTAAAATAGAGATCAGTAAACCATGTAAACTAAGCAGACCAATCAAATTGAGTGAATCCCAAAATTCAGTAAAAGCTAGTAAACGCTGAAAACGTCACCCAGTAAAGACCCTCTCAGACCTAGTAAACTGACCAGATCTAGCATCCAATATATCTAGTTAAACCAGTTATTCCAGACCAAAACCAAGTAAACAAAGTAAACAAAGTAAACCAAGTCAAAATAACTTCCCAGTAATTCCAGACCAGTAATTCCAGTGGTTCCAAATTTCCAAATTTTCCAAATTATCCAGATTATCCAGAATTTCCAGAAATACATCAAATCCAATGAATTCCAGTCCAGTCCAGATCCAGCCATTTGAAACCTACCGATCAAATCGTTCCAGTAATTTCAGTAAATCAACAATCAAAGTATTCCAGTAGTTCCAGAATCCTTTAAAGGCCGAAATGAATAAAGACTGTACCTCGGAATTGTAGATCTTATGATCATCGACATATTAAGACACACCTCTTTATGGCTATAGCCAGATATGATAAGCATGGAGACAACTTGACTTTGAGCAAACCAGGAAGTATTTGACTTCGGGAAAAAGTGACCGAAATTGGGATCCATGAAATTGCTAACATCCAAAGTTCAGATTTAGACATGAAACGTCACCATAGGCTCCTTTTTCCAGGTGTATGTTCGAAATGTGCCATATCATCAGCAAATCCACTGTTCACGTGTCAACCATCAGACTCAAGTTGGTAACAAAGAATGCCCAGGAATGACCAGCAGTGAGTATGCACCAGCACTAATAGTCTGTAACAACACCTTATACCAGGATCTAATGAATCTAGATATCCTGGATAATCTGGAATGAGTAACTCAAACCTTATATAGTAACCAAAGATGAATGATCGGAAAGAAGAATCGAAAAGAATAAAATCATCCTGATTCTGAGATGACTTGATTCCTTAACCATCGTGGTTGGCTTGGAATTTGCAAGATCCAATTTCCTGGAGCAACCGACCTTCTTGATTTCTTAACCTTCTCGATTCCTTGACATTTAACTTCGAGAGATCCCATTTCGGAAAAACGCCTAGATCAATGTGAAGGCTTTCTAATGGCCATGGTCAATGCCTTTTCTGGGACTCAATCAAATGTATCATGTCTGGAATGTTCCAGTTGTTTAGCATCCAGATCTTGCCCTGCACATCCCCACCCGGTGTCCCAATGATGAAAAAGCAACATCTTACTTGATCCCAGCAACGGCCCAATCGGCCGCGGTCATTGTCGTATAGAAAACAACTTCACCACAAAGTGCGTACAAATGATCATCAAAATATCGATGGTTATCTGAACGATTATAAAAGTGCCTCCAACATCCAAATAGGAAGTGCCGAGATCCACTCGTACATCCGTGCACCTGCACCGTAATACACACACGAAGGAGATGAGCCCGACTTGGTCACCAAGTCAAACAACAAATGGTGCAAGCCCCGAAGGCCATGCGATGCAAAAGCTCCATTTCCTCGAGTGCTTCTTCGTTGCGCTAGGACAAACTCAGCTCCGTAAATACTCTGCATCTCCGGGTCCCAGCTGCGCACCTCGGCATCACAGATTCCCCTTGTCTTGGGCCCATTATTCGACACCACATTCAAGTTCCCCATCCGGACCTGAGTCACATAGATTCCCTGCGGCCGCAACTCCTTCGCCAACACAGCGTAGAACTGCTTCATACACGCCTGAAACATGGCTTCGGGCCCATGGTACGCCATGCCGAGTGTGCTGACGATCGTAGGCACCAACGCCACCACCCGGGCGCCATGTTCCCGAACACACTCCAAGAGGCCCTGGTTGACGAGCCGTGTGCACACGCCCATTCGCGCCATGACTTTTTCCATAGCTGCTGCACCCACGTTTTCGAGCGGGCCCACGGGGAAATACAATTGTGGTGGGAATACCACGGCTGCAAGCCTCAACTTATGCGCCTGAGCTCCTTGAAGGGGCACCACATCTTCCCTTAAAAAAGCTGCAAATTTGGCAATGCGCATCTCGTACTCGCCGTTGCCACTCACGTCCAAGTAATGAAGGTCGTCCGTGATTGTGTTGCTGTGTACGTACTTGGCATCCTTTTCGTCGAGGATCGTCAAGTACACAATGAAGCCCCTGCGCTCAAAGTCAAGCGCCAAAAGCCGAGCCAATGGCTCCGTGGGCGACCCGACCACCAAAACCACTTCACAGCGGGCGCCGTTGGCGAGTTTGCGTGCCCGGCGCTTGGGGACGGGTTTGGTGGCAAAAATGGCTGCTTTTCGCCGGTAAAAGATGCCTGCGGCCGCCAATCCCGAGGCCAAGATGAACGCCAGTTGAAACCGATGGTTTATGATTTTACCCATGATTCGGTCCATAATTGAAGGCGAGATTTGGGAGGGCGGGGTCTTCTCCCCTCGAAGAGAGCTTATAGCAGAGACTAGCGCTTCGGGACTGGGGAGTTTTTGCAGCTGCACAGCTACAAAGTCGGAAGCATCGGCATAAGATGTGCGTAGAAAGTCTAATGTAGCCAGAACAGGTTCCGCCACCATGGTAGAAGAATTAAGAGGTGTTGAGGAAGACAGTGGTAGCTGAAGGGGAAGTGCGAAGACGGATCGAAATCTGGGGTGCGAAACATGGCCAAAAAAATTTTGCTGGTCCCAGGAATCGAACCTGGGTTTGTTCGGCCACAACGAACTGTACTAACCACTATACGAGACCAGCATTTCTGGAAAAAAAAATTTGCGAAAGTATTACATCAAGAGAGTTACCACATCATGGGTAGAGACAAATCATATTTGCATGCAAGACATTAAGCGAACTTGGTCAATGTAATAGTGATTGTTTCTGTGTTTCAGTGTCTTCAATTTCTAGGGAATGGCAGAATACGGACTCTAAATGTTAATCCTTTACTATATATGAAATGACTTTTACTCGCTCTCTCTGGCAAACTCCTTGTACATGTCGGCGTCGGGAATGGCACCGCAGATGGTCTCCACCATGATTCCCGTCACCAAGTAAGGATCTATGTTGGATGCAGGTCTTCTGTCTTCAAAGTAGCCGAAGCCCTCCTTGGCCACGGATCTTGGGATTCTCACCGAGGCACCTCTGTTGGCGACGCCCGAGGAGAAAGCATCCATGGAGGCGGTTTCGTGGCGGCCTGTCAATCTCATGTCATTGTCGGCACCATAAAGCGTCAAGTGCTCCTTGTGTCTCTTGGCCAACTTGCCCAAAGCATCCTCAATGTACTTCATACCGCCAGCTTCTCTCATAGACTTGGTGGACACGTTGGTATGGCAACCAGCACCATTCCAATCGCCGGCCAAAGGCTTGGGGTGGAACGAGATCTTGACGCCAAACTCCTCTGCAACTCTTTGCAAGAGGAACCGAGCCATCCACAACTCGTCTCCCATGTTGATACCCACGCAAGGACCCACCTGGAACTCCCACTGCGAAGGCATCACCTCCGCGTTGATACCGGAGATGGTGACACCAGCATGCAAGCATGCTCTGTAGTGGGCCTCCACCACATCTCTGGCGTAGACCTTTCCGGTACCAACACCACAGTAGTAAGGGCCTTGAGGAGCGGGGAAACCACCCTTGGGCCATGCGTACACATTGTCGTACTGGTCAAACAAGGTGTACTCTTGTTCCAAGCCAAACCAAACCTCCTCGTCTGCATGTGCCGACATAAGCTTGGCACACTCGTGTCTGTGGTTGAACTTGTTAGGGGTGCCGTCATTGTTCCAGCACTCGGTCAACACAATGATGTTGTCCCCCTTTCTGAAAGGATCAGCGTAGAAAGCCACGGGACGGAGGTAGACATCCGAGTCGTGACCTGGGGCTTGGCCAGTGGAGGATCCGTCAAAGTTCCATTCGGGCAAGTCGTTGAGGTTATCAGGCTTTTTCGTAAGCGTTCTGCACTTGGATCTTTGGTTTCCTTCCGAGTCGATCCAAACGTATTCAGCGAGCACAGCTCCTCTCTGGTCCAAGTCCAAATACTTGGCCAAGATGGCGGTTTGTTCTGTAATAGCAACCATTATGCAATAGGGATAGAAGATTCAGACAACTGGATCAGAAGCTCGAACTTCGGATTAGGTTGTTTTTTTTTTTTCCAAAAGGAGATGGGAAAAGTCAAAGAATTCAGAGTTGGAATTCTCAAAGTGACACTTGAAGTTGTTTGTGGTTCAGACCTCAAATTAGTGGCAAAGCGAGCGGACCCCCCACGCTATATATAGTGCCAGGGGGTGCGATAATGCAGTGTAGGACAGGCGGTGGGCGAGGGAAAAGCATGAAAGCAAGGCCGCGGGAGCGCATGCGGCGGCACACTGTCTGCAGTACACCGCGTGGCTGTCTGCAGGTGCACAGGTCATTGGGAGCAGGATACCCATCGCAAAGTGGTAAAAAGTGGCCGCGGCGCAGAATATTATTGGAACTGATAGCGGGCCCCTGTGCTATCGGAACCACTGCGAATGTTCCGCGCGCACGCCCGCTCCCTCGGGCTTGTGGACCCCTGTCCTATCGGGAGTGACTAATGTCCCGATCGGGTCACTTTCTCCTCCACTTACCTGTCCATAATTTCTGGCAGCCAAAACCGTGCTTCAATCCCCCATTCCCAAAATCTTCAATTAGACCTTTCAGGCTTTTTCCAGGCTTTTGCCAGCCCAATTGTTTCTAGTCCGAATTCAGTTTTGTTGGTTATTTCTTTGGTCAATTTGTTGAGCCCTTGGAATCCCATTTTGTCTTTTAACACATTTCTCCTTTTCGCCGAGCCATGTGATCCACTTAGACTTGCACTGCGAGAATCACGAATATGCCACCATACGAACCAGTGGAATTATTTTTTGCATTTCATCATTTCTTCATGTATTTCTTCATGTATTTCTTCATGCAATTCTTCTTTCCATTTCAATTCCTTCTATTTCTTCTTCTCCTTTAATCCATTCTTTCGGTGTTTTTTCTGTTTTAGGAATCGGATGGTTCTATTTGGGTGTAATTTCTTTTTTTGTTTCTTTTTTTGCGCGACTTTTCTGATTAGCCTGTCTTTATCGCATGGACGGCACACAAGAACTGCCCGTATTGTGATGTGACGCCATAGCCGACTTTTTGGGTGTCAGCATTGTTTCAGGCTCGAGGCACCTTATTCGGAAAACCGCCATATTTTTCCCGAGGTGCTAACCCCGTGAAAACTGCGCTCCGCTATGAGCTTCTCTTTGAGTGGCATGCGCTCGGACTTTCAGTGTGTTTCTCACGCGAAGAGTCACCCGGCGCTGGGTGCAGGACCGGCCTGGACCGAACGCTTACATCTTTTTCTTTGCCTGACTGGTTGCCTGACTATTTGCCGGACCGCCTGCATAAAACTCTCGGGTCTTGCTTTTTGCTTGGCTTCCATACCTATTCTTTTTTGTTCCACGTTTGTTTCAGATGTTTCGGCTCTTGCATTTTGGGGTCTGGGGCATTTGTCGTGCTGACCTCATGATTTTTCGCGAGCACTGTGCTAACCCCGATGCAGGGCCTGCATGCGGCTCTTATCCGCCAATAGAGCGCGGGTTAAATCTAATCGTAAATGTCGCCGCCATGACTCCGATCGCATGCGCAATTATGTCGAATTTGTAGCCCCATGTCGTACGATCAATGTCGTATCTCCGTCGTGTCGAACGTGTCGTGTGATGCGTTCCTTGTCATCTCGTATCGTGTGATATCGTCCATATCGTGTCGTATCGTGCAATATTGTCCATGTCGTATGTCGTCCATGTCAAATGTCGTCCGTGTCGTGTGTCGTATTATGGTGCCCTGTAGCTATGGCTGTCATACGCATTGCAAACACCAGCTTTGCCACCTTAATTGACAGCCAACCATCACTCCCCTTCTCCCTTACATAGTCCACCCCCCTACGTCAACCTTAAATAAACCACAATTATTGATCCACAACCACCTTTCCCAATCAAATTGACCCCAACGATGAGAACGACCTTCAATCAACTTCTCTCCCGCTGACCCAATAACTATGGGTTTGCTGACGGATTCAAACCCAAACTAACCAAAAAAACTAACCACTAATCTTCAAGCCAATTTCGAGTCCGTCAAGTTCCAAATCCAATTGTATCAAATATTTTGCTCTAGTCTAGCAATTTTGACGAAAAGAGCCTTTATATATCCTCACTTGGGGAGTTTATGAATTGAGGGGGCTCACGAATTGCAGCCACGGAAGGAGGCGCGTGCATATAACCCCATCTATTTTGTGCGAGGTGTACGGGTGGGGGACTATTGGTGCGATTTTTCTTGGCGCAGGATGTACGGGTGCATTGCCGGTGCACCCCAGACTGAGCCGCACCATCGCTTCTCCACACCCCACCATCACCATCCAAACTGCAGGAAACACCCCATGCATCCCGTTCCCTCCGAAACTACTCTGCTTCTTGCCCAAGCTTCTCAAAATGAGGGGCAGAGAATGGGATTTGACCAATTGGAAAGTCGAAGAATAAGTCAACGAATCAGCCAAAGAAACGACAGCCAACGGAACCAAAGTGACGGAAACGAAGTCGGTGGAATTGACCGGAATGGCCCGTTTGGCCAAAGAGTTAATCAAGGAATTAACCAAGCAGCTACTCAAGGAGTGGGCCGAAAAAATCAGGAGATCCAAGGCCAAAGTATTGGAAATCAGAGATCTCAAAGCATCGAAAGTGGAAATGGAGACGAAGGTGAAGGAATTGGAAATGAGGAAATGGGAATTGGAGGAAGTGAATTTGGAGGCAATGAAACCCTTCCTAGTCTTCGTTCGCATAACCTCCTGGCTCCGGTGGTGTCGATGTTGGCTATAGGAGGCACCATTGGAACCGGACTTTTTTTCTCCATCTCCAAGCTCATTGTGAGTGGCCCGTTGATGGCCCTCGCAGCCATGTGTTACGTGGCATTCTTGGTGGTGATTGTGCTTGAAGTCACGGCTGAATTGGCAGTGTTTCTCCCGTCCAATGGCCTGATCTGCAAGTTCCAGTTTCTCTTTTTAAGCTACCCCATGGGCTTGGCCAATAGTATCATCTACTGGCTCAGCTGGGGCTTGACCTATGCGCTTGAGTTGCTGCTTCTTGTTCCAATCTGCTCGGTGTGGAGCCTGAAGGTGCTGGAGCACCAAACACTGCTTATCTTGGCCTGTGGAGCGCTTTTGACGGTGTTGAACCTTCTTCCGGTGAACCTCTATGGCCGGATCGAGTTCTGGATGGCCTTGGTGAAAGTGGTGGCTATTTTGGCCTGGATTGTGACCGTGGCAGTGACCTTGGTCACGGAGGAAAAGTTTTTCTACGTGTGGGTCCAAGATTGGCCGGCCTCGTTTCTAGGAGACCCGCTTCCGGCGTCTCAAACGCTTGTGGGGTTCTTGAACTGCCTCATTTTTCTGTCGTTTGTGTTCCAATCCGTGGAATCCATTGCCATTACCACCGGAGACGTCCTCCTGCCGGAAAAAACCATTCCAAAAGTGACTAGGGTGCTTTTTGTCCGCATTGTTGTGTTCTACCTTGTTTCGGTGTTTCTTCTTTCGATGCTGGTACCCTATAACGACGCCCGGCTCGTGGGCCTGGACTTGTCGAACTTGCTCTCGTCGCCGTTTCTCATAGCATTATTGAATCTCGGGTTCAGCAGCTCAGGAACGCTTCTTCTGGCTTTCAACTTTGTCATTCTAAGTGCCATTCTCTCCGCTGCAAACTCAAACATCTACTTTGGGTCCCGGTACTTGGAGTCGATGGTGTCGTCGCATGCGGGCACCCGGTGGCAGTTTTTGGCCCAGCGAAACGACCAAAACGTGCCCCAAGCCGCTGTTCTTTTAACCGCCAGTTTTGGCCTCGTGGCGCTTTTCCTCCGCTTCAGCTCCGTACAGGCCGTGTTTAACCTCCTCCTCACGTGCTGTGCCTCTGCTGGAATGCTCATGTGGTGTCTTTTATGTGTCTCTCATATTCGGTTTCGGAAAGCGTTACGGGTGCAAAACATCCCGTTGGGCCGCTTGAAGTACTGCTCCGAATGGCGTCTTGGCTTCTGGAGCTACTTTGCCCTGGTCAACTTGACTGCAATTTTGTGCTTGAACGGATTCACAAATTTCTGGGATTTTACCTGGTCCGCTCTTTTGGGCAGCTACATGACGCCAGCAACGTTTTTCTTCTTGTGGGCGTATTTGCAGTACTCGGAAAAAGAAGGGTTTGTCGATTTGAACGTCATCGATATGAGTTCCGGGAATCTCCGAGCTCAGCCAGTTGAGAATTGAGATTGATGAAGAAGAGGAATACAAATTTAGACTCATGGCTCGCTACAGAGATTCAGACAAGTCTCTTGATGAGCTCTATTCACATACGAATTATCATACGGCCTCTATTACTGACAAGCTGGAGTACTTGGGATTATTTTCGAGGTACTGGTTCAAGTTTTGGTTGTCGCAAGTCAAATTCAAGAAGTTCAAGTATTCAAAATTGGACAGTTCAACATTCCTCCGTTGAGGCTTCAGTTCTGGACGGCTTTCGAAGAGAGAAGAGAGAAGAAGAGAGAAGAAGAGAGAAGAAGAGAGAAGACATAAAGGGAGTGAACTTGAGAAGAGTGAAGAGATGGAATTGCCGAAGATGCAGAAGCTGGTGAAGATCCAGACCCAGAAATTGACGAAGACACTGAAATGACTAAAGAGGAAATATGAATAGCCGAAGACCCAGATAAGAAAGAAACAGTCACACTTTCAGTGTGGTGTAATGATTTGACAGAGATACCATGACAGAGAATACCAGTGCTCATAACTGCGACAGTAGCAGTGCTCATAACCGGCTGAAAAATTGGGTCATATACCCTCAAAAAAACCCCCCTAATACTGGGACTAATAGAGGGAACTTTTAGAGGATGGCGATTGGTGTGGAAAAATTACAGAGAAGATTTTGGGAGGGTTTATGGGAAATGGAGGCAGGAGAGGCGTGGACCCGTGCACCATAGCAAAGAAGGTCTCGCGGTGGAGGGGGAAATGGGACCATTGGGCAGGCGAGGCGCTGTGTGCAGTACCGCGAAAAAGGATCTCTGGGGCACTCTCCATCAACTTCCACCATCCAGCGTCGACCCCCCAAAAGCCAGATCCAATGACTTTTCTTCGCAGAGACAAATCCAAGTCTCAGTTGCTGCTGCAATCTGCAGGACAGAGGCAGCCCACCGACGCCTTAAGTGGCATTGAAGAAGATCACGCTGGTGTTTCCCGCGCCTCCGCCGAGCCGCGGAATGTTTCTGAAATTGACTTGTCGAGGCCCTCCGATTCCAAAGGTCCTCTTTCCGATCTCAGAAAGGCTGAATTAAGGAGATCTAATTCCATGGTGTCTTTTTCCGATTCCAAAACGGGGTCTGAGCAAAAAACGGGGACTTCTGACCAAAAAACGGGTGAGCTGGACCAAGAAATGGCTTTTTCCGATCCAAGAACACCCGACCCTGAAAATCCCGAGTCGAAAAATTCAATTCCAGACCCAGGATCTTCAGTTTCTGACCCCAAAAAGTCATTTTCCGACCCAAAAACTGTTTCTGGCTCAAGCACACCAGTTCCAGACTCCAAGAAGCCAGGGTCAGCTCCAAAACAAGACCTCAAAAAGTCTGTTACTGATACTGTGGCAAACGTGCAATTCAGTACCCGCGAACAGTGTCGGGAAGCACGGGAAGCACGGGAAAACCAAGGCCTGAAGAGTGACGTGGAAAAAGATGGGGAAAACCCCGCTCTCTCCTTCCTGTTCAGAAACGCCCCCACCCGAAGACACACCACACAGTCCCAGACGTCAATTCCTTCGTTTTTTGCCGGATTTACAGCCAAGGATCTGCCGAGTGCCCCGTTCACCCATGCCAATGCCGCCCCTCCGCCGGTTTCACCCAATACACAGGAATTTGACGAGTCTCACTTGAAGCGGTTTGCTCCGGGCCAACCTCAGTCTGAAAATTACTCCCCCAGGCTGTCGTTTGCCAACTTGGCCCTCTTGTCAAACCATTCCCAGGCCTCTCACCAGGCTCCCCACGATGGCTACAGAGGGTTTCACAAAAAAGGGTCTTTTTCCAATGTGCCTCCTCTCCAGCACCCAATCAGACCCCGGTTTAGGAAAAAGGGTGGCAGTTTGCTCGGAAAATTGATCCACTCCAACCGAAAGGAGTCGGATCCGTCCATTGACCTGAATGATGATCTGGGGTCGGAGACGGGGGTATGTGCAGGAACACTCGGTGGGGGCAACTCCAACCTAGGCAGTTTTAGCTCGTCTGCAGGAACAGCTAATCCTGGCTTGTCCCCTTCCAACCGGAAAAGTGTCAGTTCCACGGGCTCGGGAAAACACAAATTCCGGTTGTCGTCAATCACATCCCACCACCTCCACCACTTTGGCGACCTGCACAGAAACGCTAGTTTGTCTGAAGATTCCGACAAAATGTCCGATCGACTGTCGGGGCCGAACTCAAAGCACAATTCCGTGTCGGGCCCCACGGGGCCGCTGCCCGAATATTACATGGGGAAATCAAACCTGGGGCCCGTTCCCACACTCAAACGCTTGGCCTCCGAGAATTCATCCAAAGTGTTTGATCTCAACTTGAACTTCGATGAATTGCTGACCATTTTGAAGGAGCCTCCTCCGCTGCTGCTGAAAACCAAGGAGATTCCTGAAGAAAAACCCATAGCCGAGCCGCCAGTGGTTTCCAAACACCACGAGAAGCATTCGGCTTGGAAAGCTCCGGATTCCTGGGACGTTACCGATACCCAGGCCGCCACGGACGTTATTTCGGTGCTCTCGGAGCTGAGCGATTCGGATGCCGACAAAAAACCACAGAAAACGTGGATCATGAACCCCTCGGGGGTGCTGTCCCGGCTTTCCATGGTTTCCGACGACCAGGGCCCAGTTCTGGCAGAAAGCATGGGCTTGAGCGCAGACAAAAAGCCCAAGCGAAAGCTGGAGCATTTGCTGTTATTACCTCAAAGGGCATTGCCGATTTTGTACGGGCACATTCTGAATTTCCAGGACGAGCCCAGTCTGGGCAAGCAAATGGGCCCTAGCTACATCATCCGGATTTTCAAAGAGGACAATACCTTCACCACGACGGCATGCCCGCTCGGAACCACCACGGCCGAGCTCCTTGGAATCATCAAAAAGAAATTTTTCTGGGACTCCATCTCCAACTATCAGCTATCCTTATATGTGGGAAGCAACGTCAAGGTGTTGGAGCCGTTCGAAAAGCCTATCCAGATCCACACTGGCTTACTCAGTCTCAGTGGCTACACCAGCAAAGACAATATGCGGATGATTGGACGCGAGGACATTTTGTCTATCTGCAAGTTTGTGGTGGAAAATACGGCCTTACGGAACATCACGTTTGAGGAAGAGGCGTCTTTATCTAAGGACTACGTCAACGTGGACATTTCCAGCCGCAACTTGAAGACCATCCCCATCATTTTCCACCAGCACACCTATGAAATCGAAAAGTTGAATGTTTCAGATAACCCGGCCATCTACATCCCGTTGGATTTCATTCAATCCTCCACCAACTTGTCGAGCATCAAGTCGTCGAGAAACGGAGCGTCCAAGTTCCCAGTGAATTTCTTGGAGGCTTCGGAATTGACGCATTTACTGGTGGACCAGAACTTCTTGGACGAAATCCCGGCTCGGTTGAGTCATCTTAAGAAATTGGAGGATCTCCAGCTCAACTCCAACCAGCTCTACTTCTTGCCCAAGAGTTTCGAACGCTTGAAGACGCTCACCACGTTGAATTTGTCCTCCAACTACTTCCAGGTGTATCCCGAGAGTATCAACGAACTCACTAATTTGCAGGACTTAGACCTCTCATATAACGATTTGGCCAAGATCCCGGATTCCATTGGCAAACTCCACAAATTGACCAAGTTGAACTTCTGCACCAACAAACTCAGCAAAGCCCTCCCCAAGGGCATGAGCAAATTGGCGCATTTAAAGCGTTTGGATATCCGGTACAACCAGATCTCCAACATTGACGTTTTAGGTTCTCTTCCCAATTTGGAGGTGTTTTACGCATCCAAAAATGCAATTTCCAGCTTCAGCGATAAGATGGAAAAATTGCGTCTTTTGCATTTCGACCGGAACCCCGTGACGTCATTGGAGTTCGAGGTCATGCTCCATATGCTTACGGTTCTTGACCTTTCCAAGGCTAAAATCACCGCTTTGCCTGCGGAATTCATTGGGAAAATTCCCCATATCGAGAAGTTGGTCTTGGATAAAAACCATTTGGTGACACTTCCGGACGAAATGGGCAATTTACCCAGGTTGACTCATTTATCCCTTTTCAGCAACAATATCCAGAACATCCCTGCTTCTATTGGCCAGCTCTTTTCCTTGCAATATTTGAACTTGCACTCCAACAATATCGGAGTTTTGCCTACAGAGATCTGGAACTTGAAGAACTTGACGTACTTGAACATTTCGTCCAACATCTTGAGCCAGTTTCCCAAACCAACGTTTGCCGTGGCCAAGAAAATGTCGTCCACTGCAAACTTCAACCTTGAAGCCCAGGAGAATAGTCTGCAGGAAAGACCTGGTCCCACGTGTCTCCGAGACAACTTGCTTTCGTTGAGTGCTGCAGACAACCGCCTTACGGATGAGTCGTTCGAGTCCATTGCGCTTTTGTCCAACTTGCGGACGTTAAATCTCTCCTATAACGACATCACGGAGATCCCCGAGGGTGCTCTAGCCCGGCTCACTCGATTGTCTGAGCTTTTCTTATCGGGAAACTCGCTTACCCGGCTTCCATCCGAGGATTTGGAGAACTTGACCGATTTGAGGTGGCTTTACTTGAACAACAACAAGTTCCCCACGCTTCCCCCCGAATTGAGCAAGTGCCAGCTCCTTACCCACCTTGACGTGGGCTCTAACCTCCTCCGCTACAACATTGCCAACTGGCCCTACGACTGGAACTGGGCTTACAACAAGAAATTGCGCTTCTTGAACTTTTCGGGAAACAGGCGGTTTGAAATCAAGCAGAGCTACGTGCAGAACAGCGAGACCCATGAGACCTACGATAATCTCTTGGTGTTGAAGGAGTTGCGGGCCATTGGCTTGATGGACGTGACGTTGACGTCGCCCAATGTGCCGGATCTGACGGTGGACGTGCGTTCCCGAACCACGTTCTCGGAAGTGGACAACGTGGGCTACGGAATAGCGGATTTCATGGCCAACCACGAGACCATTGCGTTCCGCGATGCGTTCATCCAGAAGTTCCGGGGCAACGACAAGGAGATGTTGATCTTGTCATGTGACGGCATCGGGGCCACCAACGCTTCTACTGGTGGCCACCTTATTTCGTATTTGGCCAAGCAGTTGATAGTGCCGTTGTTAGCGGAGGAATTGGACAAGATTTCCAGTGACGAGGATATCCCAGATGCCTTGAGAAGAACGTTTTTGGGCCTTAACAACCATATCAATTCCGTGCTTGCCAACAAAAAACTGGGCTTCTTCACCAACTCCACGCAGTTCCCCGATTTGAACGACTTGAAATTATCCGAAGATGCCGTCAAGGGAAGCTGTATTGCCGTGCTATACATTAAGGAGGGCATAATTTACCTGGCCAACGTCGGAGATATTGAAACGGTGATTTCCCGAAACAACACCGACTACAAGCTCTTGACCACCAAGCATGACCCCACGCTGCGCAAGGAGTTTGAGCGTATCAGAGCGTCCGGAGGCTATGTTTCCGGAGGCGGAGCCTTGGACGGTGTGTTGCACGTGTCCCGAGGCGTGGGGTTCTTCAACTATATCCCCCACACACACAGTGGCCCGTCCATCTCCATCTACGACACCGCAGGCGGTGACGTGGTGCTCATCATGGCATCCCGCATGCTCTGGGACTGCTTGACTTATGATTTGGCCGTGGACATTGCCAGGCAGGAGCAGGACGACCCCATGATGGCCGCAGAGAAGTTGAGGGACCATGCGATTTTCTACGGTGCTTCCGATAAGATGTCGGTGACGGTGGTGTCAATAGGCAACGCCAAAAAGAGCCAAAAGGCGCTTTCGTCGTATGTCAATTTGGGCAAGGACAATGGTGGGTTCCAGGGCCGCAAGCGGCGGGAAAGAGGGGCCCAGGTGGGTGATCTGGCCTTGAGGCGCCTCAATGACGAGATCGACCCGCCCGTGGGCGACTTGGCGTTGGTGTTCACCGATATCAAGAACTCCACGCTTCTCTGGGACGCGTACCCCGTGGCCATGAGATCTGCCATCAAGTTGCACAATACGATCATGAGGAGGCAGTTGCGGATTGTGGGAGGCTACGAGGTCAAGACTGAGGGAGACTCATTCATGGTGTCGTTCCCCACGCCCACATCTGCGCTCTTATGGTGTTTCAATGTGCAGAACCAGCTCTTGACCGAGGACTGGCCCACCCAAATCCTCGAGACCAATGAGTGTTGCGAGGTCACGGACAATGCAGGAAAGAT
Organism: Metschnikowia sp. 04-226.1; assembly: GCA_002370245.1. NCBI lineage: Eukaryota > Fungi > Ascomycota > Pichiomycetes > Serinales > Metschnikowiaceae > Metschnikowia > Metschnikowia sp. 04-226.1. The sequence goes on from NLAD01000873.1 coordinate 46,461, forward strand.
CTTGTTCCGGGGACTTTCCGTCCGCATGGGTATCCATTGGGGTTCGCCGGTGTGTGAGCCGGATATGGTGACGCGGCGAATGGACTATTTCGGGCCCATGGTCAACCGGGCGTCCCGAATCGAGTCCAGTGCCGATGGAGGCCAGATTGCCGTGAGCACGGATTTCCTACATGAGATGGAGCAGCTCTACTTTCTTCATGAGCAGATCGAGTCAGGCGTGGTGAGTGAACTGGCCGGGTTTGAAGGCAATACCGGAGCACGGGAGATCATCGGCAACGAGATCCGGGCCTTGGAGGAAATCGGCTGTGAGTACTTTGAGTTGGGCGAACGCAAGCTCAAGGGCTTGGAGATCCCCGAGAACATTGTGCTCGCGTTCCCGACCAACTTGGCGATCCGGTATGAGATCTTCATGAAACGGCTCTCGCAGAACGATGAGTACCTGGGCCGTATTGTGGGGGCGCTCCCGGTGGAGCTGATCTTCGATCTCCGGTCGCTCCTGCTCCGGTTGGAGAACATCTGCCTGGTGTTGAATGCAGGCTTCACGGTCAATGAGGACACGTACCTGCGGCCAACCGCCGAGATGTACCAGACCACGGTCAAGACCAACGTGCAGGAACACGACCTTGTGACGTTGTTCAACCACTTGACCACACGGTTAGAACACTGTGTGGCAGCCTTGGAGTTGCGCCAGGCGTACCATGAGATGAACGGCGAGACATCCATCGACTTCACGCAGGACTTGCCGATCTGGAAGATGGTGGACGATATTAAGAACATCATGAAGTCCATGAAGACTGAAGCCTAGTTCAGGCGAATGGAATGATTTGGCCCAATGAATATACCATACTCTATTAATGTCTGTTTATTATGCAGTCTTAGTGGCCCCAGATGGAGATAGAAAGACTTCTTTGTGGTATTGACGGCTTATATGCAGGATCAGCCAACAGTACAGTAAAAATCGAATAGTACAGTGATTCAGTACCAGTATAAAAAATTTGTAATGCATTTAGATTTGAGTAGAGTGTGGTAAATTTACCAAGTGTTTGAATCGGGAGGATGAAGTGGTAGGCACACGACCCGACGTGGTTCCGAGACATTGAAGACAATATGAAACAGGGCTGAAACAGGCTGAAGCAGGCTGAAAAAAACTGAAAAAAACTGAAATAGGTACTGTGTTGTAGACTAGAAGTACTTATTGTCGAGGTTATGGTGTACGGGTCTTTCCCCCAAAGGTGCATTTCTCGGTGTACGGGTCCTTTTTCGCAGCCATTTCAACGCAACCACCAAACAAAAGTGGGCCATTACTAGTCCCCAATTCACCCAAATTTCACTGTATAAAAACTATCACTCTATACTACACCATATTAGCCACACCCTCATTCTAGCACTCTTCGTATCACTCTTCGTAGCACTCCCTGTAGCTATATATCTTATGGGTATCTAGGTGTTGAACAGGTGTGATGTGTAACATCTCGCATGTGTCAATATGCACTTTCCAGATGAAACAATAGAGGTGATCCATGAAATTGATCCAAGGGGGTATCGGTCCGAGGAAATTTTAAGAAAGGGGCTCCATGAAATCGATCCAAGGAAGTATCGGTCCATGGAAGTGTCAAGGAGTAACTGCGTTATGGTCCAGAAATGGAAAATATAAGGAAATGTTCATTGGAGGGAATGGCCTCCTTTTATAGTTTGGAGAGTGCGAATCCTGACACAAACGCACAACGTTAAGGGGCTTGCAGATGGCTGCGAAAACGTAGTCTCACTAATATATAAAGGCCAAGATGCGCGCAGTTGAAAAGGAAAATTTTTGGTATCAGTTTAGCAACCACAACAATAAAATAATTAAGATGACTACTATATTTCCTGAACTACAAGGTTAATGAAAGACCATTACACCCTGGTGCCAGTCTATCAAAAGATTGTGAGCGAAGCCCAACAGAGAGCGCACCAAGTCAGACCACTTACTATGGAATGCGCGCTAGACCTACTGTATGCATTACCACCACTCATTCAAGAAAAGAAAGAAGAAGGGAGAAGGGAACAGAAAGATTCTGGGTTGAAGAGTAACGACTGGGGATTAAAGAAGAAGAGAAATGACTAGAGTCTGAAGGAGGAAGAAGGACGAAGGAAGAAGGAAGAAGGAAGAAGGAAGAAGAGAGTTTTCTCTTATTGATAGATCCAAATCTCAAACTCATAATTGACTAGTTTATGAATTCTACTTCTTCCACTAGCTCACAGTCTAGTCCATAATCACGACTTCACAATCATTAGTTCATGAACATGGTTGATAATCACAATATTCTAGAAGAGCCTATAAGGGTTATTCTAGGAGTTGGAAGAGACGATGTGATAGAATCCATGAGCAATTGGGAGGGGGACAGGAATCACCGAAAAAGTTGCAGGGTCTGGCCTTGGAGTTTACCTACTGAGGAGGTGAGGAATTGAGAGACGGTGAACAGGCTAATTGTTTAGAAACGGACGAGGCTCGGAAGATGTCCTGCTCTTTTGGGATGTGAATGTAAGCACCAGAATGATCTGCAGGAGCTATCGTTTTCTCAATCCAGAGGTTGAACAACCCTAATTATAATTGAATTGGGAATCTGGTTTTCAGAATTGGAAAGAATGGAAAGAATGGAAAAGATTGGAACTGAGGAAGAGTTATATGCATGACGCACAGAAAAGTGAAGTCGACGTCTACTCAACAAACTATCTGCATATTTTTACCAATGAACTACCAACAAAATGGATTTACGATTCGGAAGGTTTGGTTAGAGTTGATAAATCCTCAACCCCAGTTCAGGATGCACCAAGAGTCTGAGATCGCAGTGCCATATCTTTCCACCGGCGCCGTTTTTCGTCCAAAAACTCTTACTGTCACGGCTCTCCATTTCCTTCCATTTCCTTCGATTACATCCTCTTTCTGGTCCAATCCTTGGCACTCAGTTTTTGTCTCAGGAAAATTGGATCTGAAGTCAGGATTCTTTGACTTTACTACTGCCATTTTCGGATCGGATTGGATCGGATTGGATCGGATTGGATACTGGTAAACCAATTGTGAGGGACTGAAGGGAGAAGAATCTATGACAACTCAAGGACCTCGGATGTTGGGGGAAAGACCCAAGGTTAAACGGGGGTATGTGCAGGAACCATGAATGGACAGGAATGATGACCTTTCCATAGCTATTGTTGGAAGGTTATGCGTGACTGTTGAGGCACTTTTGGGGCGGAAATAAAACCTGGCCTGTTTTTTTTTTTTTCAAACCATAAGATAAAATGAACACCAGCCAATTGGGTTTTGCTTATCTTTTTTTATCCATTGCTTGGGCAAGTTCCACCAAGTCAGGGGTGTTCTTTGTCAAGGAAGACCAAACGTTGATCCCGCTCTGTGGGGCCTTGTATGCCGGATTCGACGATCTTATCGGGGTCTTTTCTTATGGACATCTGCAGGCTGCTCCTCTTGAGTTCACCTTAACAAAAGAAAATCACGCCTATGGTCCCAATCAGGAGGCGGTGGCGCTAGTGAGACCCCGAATTGTGTATGGACAAACTGTGGATCCAACCTCTTTACAATTGGATATCAACGGCAAGGTTTTAAATGGACGTTTTTACTCGTGCCATGCGCCAGGAGAAGACCATTTGCACTGGATTTACTACGAAATGTGGGACCAATACCTTCTGCAGTGCAGGGAAGTGGACATTTACTTTTTGTCTCGTTCAAATGCTGCTAACGTTTCTGTAAAGATGAAGTCTGAGTCTGAAAGAGTTGATGGAAAAGGGGGGGAAAATTATGGGGAAGAAAAGGATGGTGGAGAAAAAGACGCCTTTTTCAACTTGCCATGGGCTTTTTTTGCAAAAAATGGTGATACGTTTATACCTCTTACCCCCAATGTTTCCTCCAAAGTCATTACCAGCATCAGTTCTTTTTCTTACCCCGACCTGACCTCTGAAGCTGCTGAGTTCACTTTCCAAGATGGATATGCTATCAGCAAAAGCCAAACTACTGGTGAGAGCGTGGGAATTGACCATACCGGTTTTAGCCGTGGCTCTGCTATCATTCCAACCAAATTGAAGCTAGATGATCAAATGCAGGTTATCAATTCGATTTACTACTCGTGCACGGATACCCACAGCCGGATGGTTATTACTGATAGCATGACATCTGTAAATTGTTCCAAGGTGGACATTTACTTCTTACATTACGACAAGAAAGCTGGGACTGCCGTGATGGAGCTGCTGCTCCAGATAAAAGAACCGGATTCCTCATCCGTATCCCGGAACGTTTCCCGGAACGTTTCCCGGAATTTGCCATATGTGTTTTTTGCAAAGATCAACGGTATTATGACCCCGCTTGGATCACGTGACTATTCTTATAATCAGGTCAATTTCAGTGTCTTGAGTTACGGTCCGAATACTGGCGACCCGATTGAGTTCGTCATGGATGGTAATTGTGCCATCAGCACAAACACATACAATATTGGGTACGTTGGAATAATTACTCGGATGCTTACTTTTGGTCCTGCCATGCTTGCGACCAATTTGATGTTGGACGAGAATCGGAGAGTCCGAAATGCAAACTACTATTCATGCAGGGGCGTTGGAAATGCTGAAATCATCACCACTTATCGGTTTTTTCCCTACTGTTTTAATGTGGAGATCTACCTTTTACATCCCGATCCAGAAGTTGAAAACGCCTTGAACCGTTCCTCTGAGAACATTAAAGAAAAGACGTTTGAAATTCTTGACAAAGAAGAGACATTGGAAAAGATAGTGGTTCTGGAAAAAGACCAAGTGGTTCTGAAACCAGTGGTTTCCCCATGTGAGGCTCGAAATTTGCCATATGTGTTCTTTGCCAAACTCGAGGGGGTCCTCTTGCCTCTCTCTGCCCGGGTGCTTCCACATTACGGAACGGACTTCAGTGTGATGTATTCTTACTATGAGACGGGCGAACCTACGGAGTTCTCCATGGAAGGTGACTATGCTCTCAGCATGTGTACATCCACCGACGGATACTTTGGAATCCATGAAAACATCCTTGTTTTTGGTCCGGAAACCCCACGGATGGAATTGAGATTTGATGCTGATCGAAGGGTTATCAACTCCAATTTCTATTCTTGTTGGGATGTCAACCATAATGAAGTCATCTCTGTTGAACGGCTAAATGAATTCTGTGATGAGTTGGGGATCTATCTTTTGCATTCAGCCCTAAAGAGGAAATCCGTGGCTGATATACTTTCACCTGGATATACTGGAAATGGTGGAAATGGTGGATCCGAAGGGGAAAAACCGGTTGTATCTAATGAGCTGTCTGGTGCTTTGTTGGAACAAGACTTTGATTCTGTTGAAGAAGTATTTGAATTTGATCCCGAATACTCCAAATTAGAGCTTGGCCGTTCTGATTATCAAGTCTCTGACTTTGCTAAACAAAGGCCTGCATCTTACTACGAGTATACGCCTGTGTCTGGAGAAAAAGATGTGTCTGGAGAAAAAGATGTGTCTGGAGAAAAAGACGGGTCTGGATATGATTTCATCTCCATGCCTGATCCAAAAAATGAGCTCTTTATGAACGATCAGGTTAGATGATTTTGACAGAAGGCTAAGGTGTGGGGAAATATTCTAACAATGGTGAAATGGTGGTTTCGGTAGATCAATGGATGGCATTGACGAGGTGACTGCCACTTTTTTACAGTGTCTTCAAATAATGGCTCAATCCTTAATGATGGTAGAACTGCGTAGTCCTCTTAGTTACCTGGTTGAGTTATTCGTGTCTGTAAAGTGTAAAGGTACGGAAGTTGTTTGAAAATCCATTTGTCCTGCATATTGAGATATCCTCGACCTGCATATAAAAGGATTTAACCTGCATATAGTAACACGTGACATGTAGATCCCCTCCTTGCCTCGCCCTTCTCCTGTTTCTCATCTTCAGCAACTCCTACACTGGCAAAAGGTGCAAATCTCTATTGTCTATGTTGGCTGTAAGTCTTTGATCAGCCTCGTTAGGGGATTCCCTCCCTTTTTATTACAGAGAAAGGGAGACCCTGCTGCCTCCTTGACGACTCCATTGCACTATTTAAGGGTCCCATCCACCACAAATCAATAACCACAAATCAATAACCACAAATCAACAACCGCCACCATAACTTAACAACCGCCACCACATACAACAACCAAATCACCAATGTTCTTACAAAAGTGGGTATTATCGGCAGCAATCTTCGTCTCCTCGGGAATGGCACTTTCTTACGACCAAATCAGGGTGAAGGCCAAACGTGAAGACGATAGCGGAATTGTCATCAAGTACCCAGATGGACAAGAGCTTCCTGTGGTTGACAATTTATGGCATGAGGGCGTTGAGTGCAGTAAGATTGAGTCTGGGCTTTGGTCGGTGCCACATGAGTGTCTTTACCGAAAAGTATGTTATGGAAAGTATGAAGGAAAGGGAAGAGATTGCAACAAAGCCAATTACGACCAGAAAAAAGTGTTTGATCGAAATGAGCTTGACTCTGATCCTGCATGTGCATTCCAAGCAATTTGCACATTTACGGATTATAAAGACCAATCCTTATTGGATCAGGAGCGAGAAAAGCCCAAGGATGAGAGGGATGAGCTGTGCATAGATGCTTACGAGATTCTTGATTATTTTCCCAAAGAGTGTGCTTTTGAGCAGATTATTCTGTGGGGCCAGAGAAGTACCATCTATGCAGACAAATACCACGACAAGGGGCAAACTCTGTGCAAAGTGCCTTTGAAGCTTTTATCGACGTTGCCCAAGAATTGTATTCAAAGTTACGTTGATTACTATGATAAAGCTGAATCTATTCTCCGCCCATCTGCCGATGGATATGTTGGGGATGAAGACTGCCAAAACTTGGATCTCTTGATCAAACCATATCCTCATTGTTTATTTGAATACGCCAACCTTTTGCGTGGAGAGGCAATGCCTTACTCTGATGTGTACCGGAACGATGATTTCGAGTGTGAAGGAGCGTTTTTTTCGGCGTTGAAGGCCTTTACTGTACAGTGTGTTTTTGAACTTGTGGATTTCTACAATAAGAAAAACCCTCCATCAAACTAATCAGAGATTAAGAATCAGAGATTAAGAATCAGAGATGATGAGCTTTAACCGGTCGGGAAATTTGTGTTGCAATATAAGTTCTGAATGGTTTTGTCTTACCCTGAAATGGATTCATCCCTCTAACAATTATAGAGGCAATTGGAGGCTAGTGTTGATATTGCAGAGTATCGGGAGAGCATTATTAAATGTACCCGTCACTTACTCTTTTAGTGGAATTGGGCTTAGCAATATAGTACCGTCCAAGAGAAAGAATCCACTTGTGCTACTACAACGGCCAAAGGAAAAGGAACACGACATTAAGAAAAGGGAGACTTACCGCATGATACAATGTGAACCACGTGAAACACGTGAAACATTAACACATTTGAAAGAATCATCTGGGTTGCGGAGGGAAGGAGTGACTGCAAGTGCGATCGGGATGTTGCAATGGTGGGACTGCATATAGGCCACGGCTCTGGTTGACAGACGATTTTACAGCAAGTTCAAAGTGTTGCGCGTTGTTACTAACACTCGCGCATGTAGGAACACCAATCTCTTCGTTCTTTAACAACCTTAACAAGTAAGGCACTTCAGTAATTGTCCAGTCTTTGTTCTCTTTATATTTCGAAATTCCTTTTTGTGTCTGACTGAGCTGATTCGATACCCTCAAAAGACTAAGCGGGAAACTCCTCGCTTTATATAGACCAATGACTGGAACGTTATCCACGGAACGGCTTTCCGTCGGGTCCGTCCTTCCGGCCACTCTGATTAAATCCCTCATCCGTGATTACTCTCAGAGAGCTGTCATTGGCCCTTTGGTAAATCCTTCATCGGAGTTAGCTCCAGACGGAGTTAGCTCCATAAATCCCTCAAAACATCCCTTCGTGCATGAATCTTTCCGAAGGGCTTACTTTCGGACATCTCTCATTGGATGCTTCCATCAGATCCACTCCGGAGACATCGCCAACTTCCTTTCGTATTTCTCCGATTGGATGTTTATATCCAAGAGTCACTTTCCGAAGACACGTCACCTTCCGAAGACACTTTTCATCTGCAACCTGCATTCTGAACGTCTGAGGCACATACTCCTCTCACAAGATTCACTATGCAGTGCGTATGAGACGTGCGAGTCTCATACTAAAAAATCACTATTTTCCTTTTAACTACGCGCATCTGGGCCTTTATATATTAGTGGGGGTACATTTTCGCAGCCATCTGCAAGCCCCTTAACGTTGTGCGTTTGTGTCAGGATTCGCACAAATTATAAAAGGAGGCCATTCCCTCCAATGAATACCTCCTTATATTTTCCAATTCTGGACCATACTGTAGTATACAGGCATGCAGACTCACCAATTATAACATACCACTCCATAATACACCACTCCATAATACATCATAGCCTTGGAAGGTAGAATTGGCTAAAAGAGGATATGCAGCAGTAGTGCGCAACTCAATATTCTATATACTAGTCAATTCTTCCCGAAAAGTTAACTAGTCAATTCTTCCCGAAAAGTCTACTACTCAATACTTCCCGAAAAGAATATACTAATCATAATACCAGTTATATTAATCACTCGACTATACTTACACCATCCATTATGCAGTGCCTTTCTACACTATACACTCTACTGCATACGAGTCTATATAAATTTGTAGGACTAATTTTCTACTCCATCCTACTCCTATAGTTATAGAAAGTGGTATAGTAAAAAAACTACGATAAAAGTAAGTATAAATGAATATTTGTTTGGATTGATTTAGGCAATGTTGAAGTGGTGGTGAAGTAGTTGAAGAATGGTGCGGATAATAGTGGATAAAACGTCACGTGCGAGGTCATGTGATGTATTTGAGAGTCACGTGCCACGAACTTTTCGATCACGTGATATTTAACTTCATGATCACGTGATTTCGCACGTGCACGATTTACCGCCACACGTGACCCGCATCACGTCCACTCTCTCCTCATACCACACTATGGAGACTCTTCGCCACGTATTTCCAGGAGGAGAGCGGCCTGCAGGTCGCCGGACCGTGCCGTGGATCCGCGAGCCTTCCTTTGGTAGCACTCTCGGCCAGCGGTCGTCCGCACTCACTTCCGGCGCCACGCTTGCCATTGGCCCACCCGATCTCGTGCACCAGGGCCAGCCCGATGGCGAAAAGTCCAGCCGATTCCTTGGTGCTTCGTTTATGGCTAGTGCCGAGCTGCTGCTGGCCAAGGAGGATGAACATCAGGCAGGATACTTCCATTTCTGCAATGGCATAGATTATACGCAGGGAGCGGGTGCTTTAGAGCGGTATGTGCTTCTGGCGGTCGGGGCGGGCTTTTCGGGGTCGGAAAAGGTGGATTCGGGTGATTCGGATGCCAAAAGTCGGGCCTCCGTCGAAAGTGGCTTCAGTATGGGTGAATTCACGGCTTCCGAGGCCGAAATCAGCCCTAAAACGGGATTATCCGATGAAACACACGGCAATCGAAAAGTGGAGCAAACGTTCCTGGGGAATTTGAAGGAAGACGGGCTTCTGGGACGTCGCCTGGGGATGTACGAAAACGGCAATTCTTCGGACGGGGCCGATGTGCGGGGCAGCCGAAAACAGACCATTGTGACGGTGTGCACTTATAACGCGTTTTCCCGAAGCGAGTTCCGGGCCCGATTTGTGATTGCCAAGACCCGCCGAGGCGCCCTTTCGTTGGACCCTTCGTATCTGATGTTTTCGTTTGGCCTGAAAAGACTGCATACATACACCCGGGCCTCTGTGCAGGAAATACCCGATATATTCTGGGCCGAATTAGCAGTTCTGTCGCTTGTTAGGCTCTTTGTTGCTGCTGATGATGCCTCCCGTCGTGTTTGTGGTACAGTACTCTTAGATGATATGATGCTCCTGCACACAAGCCTCCAGCGGGCCATAAATCTCGTGGTATCCTTACTTCCGAAAGGCCACGTCTTGGGGACGCGTCTGTCGTACGGAGGGAACACCTCCGCTGGCGGCGATTTCGTGAAAACGGCCAAATACCGCAATTATTTGGTGGACACGTTGGTGCGGCTCGTGGCGTTGGACCAAAGCGGTAAGATCGCGGCGGAAACCGCAGACGCTATCGGCCGACAGTTCGGGCCCGAATTCGACGTGGCCGTTTGCCGTGTTTTGAAAGCAGATTTGGGCCGCAACCACGAAGCTCGGTTCTTGAAGATCGTGAATGATCACGTGACCGAGCACGAGACCCTGGGCCAGACGGCGCTCCTACTTCTCGAGCAGACCCGCTTTCTTATCGGCAAAAAAGCCTTTAGGGCCGCCCGGGTGGTGGCCTCACGGGCTGTGGTACTTCTCCCGCTTGACTACGAGGCGTGGTACAATTTGGCATTATGCTATGTGATGGAGGGGCGCTATGTGCAGGCCATGCAGGCGATCAACCTGTTCCCCATAATTTTTGCCAAAAAAGACCTTTCGGATGCAGATCACGTGGATGGAATCTACGATAGTTTCGCCATGGGTTTCATGCAGCGTGCAGTCAAGGGCAAAGCCATGAATATGACGACATTTGAGTCGTTTTTCCCTCCTCCAAAGGCCTACGAGGCACGGAAAGCATCTGAATTTGATAATTCTAGCTCCTCCAATTTACACATGGCAAAGGGAGATAAGGGCCTGATTTTGGCGAAAGAAAAGACCGGAAAACTGGGAAAAAGCGGCAAAGGAGGACATGAAAAGGATCTTGGGTCTATCCAGAGAATATGGTACGATTCTTTCCAATATAATCCCCATTTACGGCACCCGATCGCCGGTCCTTTCCAACGGTCTCCAGTTTCTATGGCCACCCCCATGGAATTATCCACTGTGGATCAGAATGTGCTCAAAATATGCAGTCCCAGCTCGGCCAAGCTTCTTCTTGCAGCTCAATCAGCGTCCAATCCATGGTCGTCCATTATAGATTTCGACTCCCGCTCCACGTGGGGACGAACGTATGATTTGGTGACTTCAATCATTGCTTTAATTGGCTGGGATGAATTGGTGTATGTGAAGAACGAGGCTTTTGAGACAGGTTCTGAAGCAGGGTCGGTAGATTCCCAGAAGGGGTCTGAAGACCCTAAGAATGGGTCTAAAGAGTCCCAAAATGGACTCAAAGACTCCAAAATTGGACTTGATGAGGTAGAAAATGGACCTGAACAGGTGAAAAAAAGGTCTTCAGCCCGCTCGAAAGCCCCTTTTGTTGTGTCCAACAACTCATCTGTTCTGTGCAAATCCTGGCTCCAACTGCTTCTCCTAGTCATCTATGAAGATCTCCGTGTCCTCATCCAAACGTCCAACGAAGACCACAACCGCAGTGCCCTTTCGTGGCAATTGATCGGACTCCTTGGCTGGTCGTGCAAGTTCAATTTGAAAGACAGCATCTCATCCATCGTCACCAGTGTCATGGGAGTTTCAGCGCATGGAGGCTTTGATTATTTTGGAACAGTCAAGATGTTGGAGATCTATGGGGAGTTTGGATTCGATGAGTCTCCGCTTGATGCGTTCTATGAGCCCTACGAGGGCCGCAGCAGAACCAATAAGTTGCTCATCCAGAAAATGTCTCCCAAAGCATATCATGGCTTCCGGGCCGGTCTCCTAGCCGGCCACTTCAGTCTCGACACTATTCTCCTTTGTCTCGTCAAACTCATCAGCTATAACCTCCGCTGGTACTGCTACATGCCGGACCACTTGACGGTGACCACGCTCATGAAGCTCTGTGCAGAGCACGATGGGCTTGTGGTACGGTCCCGGCTCCAGATTCTCTTCCGGACCCACGAAAAGGTGCAGAAGAAGCCTCTGGGTTCGTTCACCTTGCGGGGCATGTTTGCTGCTCCGAAAACGGGAGAAATCCAGGAGTATGAGTTTGTTCTGTCGGATACCGTGATGGAGTATGTGGACGCCAAGATCCTGTGGATCGAGAGTCTCTCCAGCGACCAAGCCGAATTGAAGTTGATCAAAAGTCAAAGTTGATCAAAGTTGGATTGTTATAACTGATTGGAGTTGATCGGATTATAGATTGAGTTGATCGGATTAGAGATTCAGTTGATCGGATTTGAGATAACAGTCGTTTTTCAGGGTCCAGACTCCCGAACGCCAAAACATTCACTTTAGTCAGTCTCAGTCTTGTGAATTTGTCCTTTGAATTCGTCTTTTGAATTTGTCCTTTGAATCGATCTAGTCGATCTAGTGACATAAATCAGTGAATGGTCTGTCTGATAGTGACTCCAAGAAAATCACAATGGTCTAGACCCTTTAGGCCATTCAAGTTATAAGTCGAAGATCAGGTTTAGATATTGGACCCTTGTGTCCAAATCTTGTCCAGCTCGAGCTGCCAGTCGTCCAGTCTTCCAGGTATTGTCTTATTGTCCAGTGTCCAACTGTCGAGTGTCTAGTCACTGATCTCTTGTATATGTGTGATAACACTGATATTGAATATAAGTGGAGAGTAATTGGGGAAAGTACTACGAAAGTACTAAAAGCTATTGTAGTTAGTATTATAGGCCATCTAGAAGTCTTGTTATAAATTGTAGAGTCCTATAGAGTACTATCAAGACTCTTCACGGGTACTTAGGTAGATGATCGGTAGTTTGAGAGTACTATGATAGTACCGTAGTTGAGATATCCAAGATCAGCAATATTGATAATCAAGATCAAGTCGTTAGCATGGACTCTCATTGTCTAGTTCCTGGTGCTTGTCTCTTCAGGATTTCCTTTTTGGATCAAGCACTCTTGCCCAAATACCTTCTTCTTTGCCGGAGCATGTAGGAGTAGAGAAAAAAGAAGCCTGGAATGTACAAGAACATGCCTGCACTGAGAAACACCTTGTAGCCGCCCGTGACGCTCCCAAGCGTCTGGTACACCACTATAGGCTCACTGAACAACCCCAAAGGGTACATGAGCAAGAAGGTCAGGTAGCGGAGCCAGAGGAGCCAAGAAGGTACACGGCCAAATTGCTTGGCGGCATAGAAGCCATAACGCACGATTTCCGTGGATGCCCATGCCAAAATAAGGACTGAATACGCCCCACTGTAGTTTCCAGGGGATTCCGGCACACAATACGAGATTCCCACCGTAATAATCAACCGAGCAAAAAATTGGAGGAGAAGCGACGAGAGAGGGGAAGGCACGAGGCCGGAAACGGCATGGAAAAGCTCGAAAACTGCATTTAAGGCTTGAACCTGCACTAGGAGTTGATGGGGCCAGGGTTCAGAATGACCCACGGCGTAAACGCCATTTCCCAAGATTCGGGCCCAAACGTCTTCAACAAGGATAAGAGCCCATGCTGCACAGGAGACGGAGTTGTATAGTTTGAGGTAAGCCATTGTTGCATGTGATAAAGGCGTAGTGTGTGGCACGAATATGAAACACTTCGAGCAGTATACAGGATGTCCACTCTAGTATACAGGAACTTTGTAACTTTTAACGAATGACTGTCTCAATTTGAGTTGGCTGGCAATTTTCAATTGTGTTCTCGACCACGACTTTTCGCTAATTGTTGCTTTGGGTGGGTGGGAAATGCGGTGCCTTTTATATTCGCACCTTGTTGTTCCTGCATGGCTGGTGGCTGCAAATAAACCGGGCGGGGAAGGAAGGGAAATATATATAAATACGGGTTCCCAGGATCGTTTTTGTGATTCACCTTTTTGTGATTTGGTTTTGTGAATGGTGGGGTGCTCTTGTATACAGTACTCATATATAAAAGGGATGGTTTCTCTGGTCATCAATAAATTAATACACTGAGTTGGTACATAATCTGATAAAATGTCGTAGTTTAGTTTAGGGCTCATAACCCAATCTGAAATAGAACCTTTAATATCAATTGGTGTTTTCAACAATTTCATGAGTGTAGAGCCTCAAAAACATAACAAACCTTCTTCATTCAAGCGCGGTCACTAGTGTAAATATGAGCCGCGCACTACCATTGTCAATCATAGTCAACTATTGCTTGAGAACTCAATTCAATACATATCGTAATTACAATCCATTAATCATAATCTGTATTGTTTTATTATATTGACTATGCCATAGGCATAGATTTCTATGCAGTGGAGAGCCCTGGGTCCTTCAAGTCGTTCCTGTATTTAGCCAACATGGCGTCCAAGCCCTCTTCATCACACGCAATCATATTCTGGTCCCAGTCAATGAGCAACGGCGACTTGAAGAGCAGCGTGGGGTCAATTTCCGGCTCCTTCTGCGAAACCAATTCCATGTAAGCCTCGTGGATCTTTTCGTACTCGTTCTGCAGAAAAACCCGGAACCCTCTCTCGTGGTCCACGCCCAAGGCCTTGAACGTCACCCGAACATCGGAATCTTTCGACAATTTATCGTTCAAAAGTGGAAATACTGTCTTCAACACCTCCTTGCACACATCCCCATGCACGCACTGCGTATAGATGGTCTTGAATTGGTCATATGTGGGCATTTGTTTGGCCATCAAGTCGATCTGGAAGAGGTTTTTGTCCTCGTTCAATTTGTAGTATGCTTTTTCCAACGATGCATATACTCGGGCCGATGTAGGCACCTTAGCCCAGTGAAAAATGGAGATTGTGGCTGGTGACAGCTGTAATGTTCTGAAAAATGACATATTAACTGGAGATTTCAAGTATTGTCACAATATTCAATGTCAATAAATGAAAACAGATGGATCAGAATAAATGTCGAATCAAATATAATCAACAGGATGAACAGATTAATCACCAGATAAATCAAACCAGGTCTAAATAATCAGAATCGACTGGATGTAGTAGTAACTGGATGAACAGATATAATAGTCACTGGATATCAGTGGAATGACAGATATATTATAATCAACGGAATGACAGATATATTATAATCAATGGAATGACAGATATAGTCTAATCAATGGTTAATCAGGTAGTCACCCTAATACACAATTAGTCAATTAATGGAATGCAGATTTAATAGTCAAGAAGGACTGGATTTCAGGTATGGTCAATGTCCAATGGTTTCAGTGGCGTGTATAATGGTCAATTGTTGCTGGGCAATGGGAGAAACAGTAATGGAGGAAATGCTGAATGACCAATTGATAAAATAAGAATATAGATAATTAAAATGACTTAAGAAAGGCGTATGAAAGAAAGGCGTAAAAAAAGACTTAAAGGATGGAAGTGGGGCGTGGGGATCGGGCGGTATTTATAGGGGATGCAGCCAAATCCGGGGATGAGTTGCTTATCTTCTGGAGATACAAGGCCGGGCAACGGTTCGGGTGCGCGGAGCCTCGTCTAACCTCCGAGGCGCCGAGGTTCCGGTCTCCCGCACTATATGCAGGGGACCGGAGCCCGGGCAAATATTGGGTCACTCAAAGGCCGGAACTTGAAATAGGGGTTGGGAATGGGATAATGAATAGGGTCAATGTAGTATGGCCCAAGGAATAGTGGGCTGTTAGTCGTAAAGAGGGCTGGATGTGTGTGTCACGTGATTGAATTGAAAATATGGTCGCGTGCTCTTGATCATGTGAGTTTATCACGTGGATTTAGTCACGCGCGTCGCAGGTGACTATTTTTCACCACGTGACTCTTTTTTTTCCACGTGATCACCGCACTCTTCTCAAATTTGCTTAAAAATTTTTTACGCCACCACCATGTTCCAAAGATCTTGCTACAAATGCGGAGAAGTCGGCCACATCGCCGAGAGCTGCCAGCAAACTGAGAGATTGTGCTACAACTGTCGCCAGGCAGGTCACGAGTCCACCGCTTGCCCAGAGCCAAAAACCGCCATGAGCAAACAGTGCTACTCCTGCGGTGACATTGGTCACGTGCAAGGCGACTGTCCAAACAGTGCCCAAGGCTCCAAGTGCTACAACTGTTCCGAGTTTGGCCACATCAGCAGAGAGTGCCCCAAAAACGAGACCAGCCCAGCCGCTGCTGCCCCAAGAAGACAGAGACCAGCTGCAGGCAAGTCCACCATCTGCTACAAATGTGGCGGACCAAACCACTTTGCCAAGGACTGTCAGGCCAACAGCGTCAAGTGCTACTCTTGTGGCAAGAGCGGCCACATTTCCAAGGAGTGCACCAGTGCCCCAGCTCTGGACGCCAAGCCTGCCAAGACTTGTTACAACTGTGGTGAGGCTGGCCACATTTCCAGGGACTGTGTTGCCGCCAACTAAGCGAGTTAGGACCAAGGCCAGTGCTGTAAGGGGCGCTTTTTTTAAAATAGGGGCGCGCTTTGCTTGCCTGCTGGCATTCTATGCCGGAGGCCTTCCGGGCGGTTGTTTTAGTGAAGCTGTGTGTGAAGCGGGGAGAAGGGGCAGTGTCTCCATATTCTGTACCATAATCAAACGCTGTAATGCTCAATATATCGTATCGATGATTTTTGTAGACCGCCGCCGTGTTCCAGTAGATTTCCGTTGTACAGTAGTGTTTCTGTTTCTGGGGTGTTTCAAAATCCTTTCGGATGCACTGGTGTTCCCTTATTTAAGGGGTGTTTCAGAACTGTTTCAGGATGTTTTTATTGTTTCAAGACGGTCGCAGCGCTGTTTCATGTTTGTTTCGCTGTTTCGCTGTTTCGCTGTTTCGCTGTTTCGCTGTTTCACTGTTTCACTGTTTCAGGTGCGTTTCATGGTGTTTCATGGTGTTTCACTAGTAGACTGTTTCAGAAGGTTCAGAGATAGAAAATCGGGGCTTCGGGGTTTGAATGTTCGGGGATTGTCGAGCGTTTTATCATTGTTAGCAATCCGTAATTTACTCGGTTATTTGTGGGGGACCTGATTATTTAAACCAGGAATGTGTGGCCCTGATGGTTATGCAAGGATGTGCGCCTCGCATTCTATCGTGGTTATGGTGGTTATTGCTACTGTGGCTGCAGAAAAGGCGGGTCGCGGCCAAAAATTAATGCGATTTCTGTGGATCGAACACAGGACCTTCAGATCTTCAGTCTGACGCTCTCCCAACTGAGCTAAAACCGCACTTTTTAAAAAAAATGAGAAATGAGGTGGTTACCTCAATACCAGGGTAATAGTAAGAAAAGGCCCATTCCAAACCCACTTGAGTATTGAAAAGTCTTCCTTCATTTGATTTGATTTTTTTCCTTAATTTTTTTTTAAAGAGATGAGGAAATCTCTTTTTTAAAAAGAGTTTTTGATTTGGGAGTTTTCGGTTTGGTATTTTTGGTGGGTTTTTTTGCAATGGCTGGTGCTCACTTATGGAAAACAGTAAACATTATTTAATGTGAAACTGACATGCATTAAAATTACCCAAATAGGTAATTACCCAAATAGGAAAGAGCTAGAATAAAGTGGCAACCACTTTAAACATTTCCTAATCGGGAAATAGAAAATTATTGTTCACTGGTGTTGGTGGTAGAAATTGACACGGGATCTTCCAACCCCCCAACCAAGCCCCAACTAAAGCAACTGAATAAACCACGCCGAACCTTCAATCTAAGCAAGTTATTCGGATCAATGAAAGTTATGCAATTATCGTGGTTTTTTAGAATTTTGATATGGTGTACGGATGTTTAGAATATATGGTGTACGGATGTTGTATGCAATGAGATGTACGGATGTTTAAAAATTGGTGGTGTACGGATGTTTGCATCCATCTTTGTGCATCCAACAAGTGAAGTTCATTCCAGGATACTTGACAAACACGTGATGGCCTAGTCCAAGCCAGAATTGCTACCACTCATTATTGATCCATGCACGCCTATCACAGGAAGTGTAAGAGTAAGAGAGAGTAACACAAGACTAATACTGTGGGAGTGTATAATAAAGTAGAGAGGGACTGCACACTAGACGTTTAACTTTTGTCTAGTAATGAAGAATGTCTTTAGACATTGACGTCATCCTGCATTGGTCTGACTCTCTCCTTTTGTTGACTCTGTTTCTATAACCTCTATAATCTCTTCTATAATTTCTGTCTCGATCTCTTTCTTACACTGCACAGTAGCCTCCGTCCACGCGGATGTCAGTTCCTGTGGTGAACGTGGCCAAGTCGCTGGCCAAGTACAAGTAAGCACCGGCCAACTCCTCTGGCAAGGCCTCACGGCCCATAGGCGTCAAGCCCCACCACTTTGCTCTTTGCTCCGTGGGCACAAAACTCGATAACGGCGTATCGGTGTAGCCCGGAGACACAGTGTTGACCCGGGCAAACCCGGCAAACTCCACGGCCAAGCCCTTGGCCATGTGCAACACAGCAGCCTTGGATGCATTGTAGCACGTTTGGTAGTTGGGCACGTTGGTGATGTGTGCACTCATGGATGCTGTCATAATCAACGACCCGTGTCCCTTTTCCCGAAAGATCTCCCCCACAACCTTGGAGCAGTTGAACACTCCATGAACGTTCACGTCGAAAACACGTTTCCATTGGTCGGCGGTAGATTCAGGGTTTAAGATGGTTCCCGTGGTCCATACCACTCCTGCATTGGCAATAAACGTGTCGATGGTGCCGAAATCACCCACAATCTGCTTGATCACATTCTCCACTTGCGTGTAGTCGGTCACGTCCACCTGGTACGACTTGGCTTTGATTCCATACGTTTTCTGGAGCTTTTCGTCGAGTTTGGGGTCGTACTTGAAGTCCATGATGGCCACATGCAGCCCTGCCTGAGCAAACGCCTCAGCAAGTGCTCCGCCAATGGCCCCGGCGGCTCCGGTGATCACCGTAACTTTTTCCTTCATCATAAACCGGTCCATGACGGTGCCGGTGATTTTAGGGGGTGGAAAGGGGACTGGGGCAGCGTCCTGGTCTGGCTTGATGATGGTATTGAATTTGAATTGGGTCATTTTGTGAAAAAGGAGGGTTTTGTGGGAAAAAAGAGACAAGAGCTTTTTTTGGCTGTGAAAAAAGAGTTGGAAATGCCTGGTTTATATACCCAGAGCTGCCCCGTTTCTGGGGTTGGCGAGATGCGCCGAGAATCTTCCCGGATTAGTAGCAGCGGTGGATCTGCGCGTCGTGCAGAAAAAGAAACGCGCATGAACTCTTCAAACGTCATAACGCCATTACATAAGCGAGTTTCTTTACAGCACAACAAATTGAGACGAATCTGAAACGAATATAAAAATGACCGAATTGGGAAAATTAGACCTGTGCATCTAGACCCGTACCTCAAGTGAATAGCAACACCAGTACCTCCACCGAACAAGTCCTTACACCAATTCGATCTACATCCGTACACCAACAAAATACGTATCCATACACCAAGCGATCTTTCTTTTTACATCCGAACGGGCCGGTCCATAAGCTTGCAATCGACGCTCACAGTCCCGGACACTGAAGAAATGACAAAAACCCGTACACCCGACATTGTTTAAGTATGGATATACATTTGATTTAGCATTGCGATTTTCACCCTCGGAAAGGTCACGTGACTTCTTCCTATCTTTCCGTAGATATCCACATACTGAGTATTTTGATTTCTCCATAGTATATACTCATGACGAAATTCAGGTGAATCCAGAACCACAAACCGGTTTTAGAAATCTTTTTTTGGGGGGAGGATGAAACGACCTAAGTCAATAGGTCGGAACTGGATATAAGCCCCGGAATTGGGAAAAGTCACGTGAACGGCTCCGCCAAGATTGAGTTTCCCCAATACATGCCACCATCTCTTCTCACTAGACTATATGCTCTACTAGTATATACTAACAGGTGTAACTACCAGCTGTTTAGGACACGACTATGATGTCCTGCATACAGCACGCCGATCTCGACACAAGTATTAACGCCATAAAATCTCTACCACTACTGGTGGATTTGAAAAAAAGCTATATATCTAGTCTAATTGTAGCTCATTGGTTTTTGGCAAGTGCAGTCAGGTTTGGTGGTGTTCGTGGATTGCTTAGTCCATTAAGTCTCGGATCAAGTTACTCTTTTGAGAACCAGTGCCCTTTTTTTCTGGTTTCGACCCTTTGGACTTGTCTAGACGTCTTTTTTTGACTCCATGTCGTTTTTTTTCGACTTGAGTAGCTCTCCTTTTGGAGCTTCTAGTGCCCGAAGTCTCTTTTTGGATCCGCTCCATTTCCTGTTTAAGCTCTTTGGTAAACCGTTCAAGATCCTGGAGCCCTGGAGTGTCCAGGAAGTTATTGTCTTCCTGCAGATTGTGATTTGCTGGTTTGTCGTCCAGTTCCGGGTATTTGAAGCCAGAAAAAGACCTTGGAATGGAGGCCAGAACAGCCAAATTTCTTGGGCGGACTTTGGGAAAAATTGCATTTCGATCACTAAAGTCCTGCTGTTTATTTTCAAGGTAGTCCAACTCTTCCAGCTCTTCGGGTATAGGAGGGAGGAAGGTGTAATGATGACAAGGCGGAGTGTGTGGGCGAGACATGTCTTGGTAAGGGTCCATATCTGCAGGAACAGTACTGTCTTCATCAAAAGAAGCTTCACTTTCAGGAGGAGAAGCCCGGTAGAGCAGCAGAGAATCGGAGCCCGTAGAACCTTGTCTTTTAGTGGACTCTTGTCTTTTAGTGGACTCTTGTCTTATAGTGGGGACCAGTTGCGCGTTCATTTTTAGGTGGACCGAGTCGCATTTCGGCTGCACACTCTTTGGGTGCAAAAAAAGCGCACGCGAAAAGTCATCTTCATCGCTCTCTTCGCCCTCCTCGCCCTCTTCTATGGCACTATGTGAGCTTCCATTGGCATTTGCCTCGTCACCAAAAGTGATTTCCACCTCATCCCAATTAGGACTCTCGTAGGTTTCCTCCCATTGCATTTCCGGGATGCTATCGTTTTGCCTGAACAAATGTGCGCAACTATTGGACAGGTTCCTTGACGAGTCGCTTGCCAGTAACAAATCGGCCGAACGTTTCCGTGGTGAGCTTTGCAGGAGAGTTCCATGTTTTTGGGCATCATCAATTTCGTCGGTGAAATTATCGTAGCGAAATTCCAGACATACGTCTTCAGAATCGTCGTAGTCGACGTGGTCCGAATTGGCTCCATCATCCACTGAATATCGTTCCATATAGTGGTAGTCTGTACGCCCAAAATCGGAGTTAAAAGGGCCAAGCTCGGGACTTGCATTGAACAAAAGAGCCTCGACTTCATACTCCACAAGTTTTCTCCGAGCCAATTTGCTTGGTTCATTTTTGAGCTCTTTCAATTCCAAATTCTCCTCAAATTCCTGGATTCCGCAGTAAAGAGAACCGGAAAAAGAACCTTGGTGCATGGAGTGGAAGGTTTCGGATTCTCGAGGCAGTGCAGAGGTCAAATTGAGAGACATTGTGGATGGTTCAGTCTCGGCATTGCCCTGGACAGAAATACCACAAGGAGAGTCCAGAGTCACTTGCAAGAGAAAACCCGTTTGAACGTCCTGCACCTTGTTTATTTCAGTAATACCCAAGGAATCCACCATCGGGTCAAAACTCGAGTGGTTGGTCATATTCATGGTCAGAATCATAGTAGTTTGAAATGAACTCTCAGTCGTTTTGGTCAGCTCTCCAAACAGCAGAGAGGCGGTGAAATGTCCGGGATCCAAAGGGTCCAAGGGAACCAGCGGAACCAACAGTGGCCATTTTCCGGGACTGGGTGGAGTCAAGCCCGGACATTCCGAGACTTGCGCCGAGTCAAGGTCCATTGCACGCTGAAAGTCGAAGATCTGGTCCACAAACGAAGGAGAAGTCATGGAATTCTGGAATTCTGGAAAGTCCGGAGAGACTTGAGGTCTGAGTCTGTCCTAAAGTCTGTACTAATTCTGGTGCTTTGTCCAAAAATTTGAACTAATTCTGGTACTTTGTCCAAACGTTTGTACTGATTCTGGTGCTTTGTTCAAGAGTTTGTACAAAAGTCTGAGAGTCTGGGTCTGGGTCTGGGTCTGGGTCTGGGTCTGGGAAGTTGGAGAAGGTGGAGTTCTGAGGAACAAAGAGATGTACGGTACAGATGCCGAAAGATTCCACACGTGTAGCACAAATCCAATTTCTGTTCTAGATCATCTCACATTTAAAAAAAAAAAACAGACCAGGGTTTAGATGCTCCAGAGCCACCCAACAGGACAGACCCCAACAGACACAGCACGCCGAACAGCTAAGACCCGTTTCAAGAAAGTTTAGAACCTGAAACAAATCTGAAACAAATCTAAAACATGTCTGAAACGCATATGAAACATAAAAGCTGCTCGTGACATGCACTAGCAGTTTGAGTGTTTGCAGTCGCAGGGAGATTGTGTCTTCACTTTGACATTCGCGCATTCGCGCATGGAGAAGCGAGAAGCGAGAAGCGAGAAGCAAATGTCAAGTCTACCAATCCCAACGTATGAAATCGAATGGCCAAAGTATGAAATAGAATTGCCTATGCAGTATGGACTTCATGATCAAATCGGGTTTAAAAGTACCAATGCACGATAGTGGTAAAGAATTATATTCTGGAAGTTCGACAACACCAAGAGTATTTGTTTGATCAATCGGAGTTATAATCTTTATATTTGTTGGGGGGCGTTGCTCACAATCTTTTGATAAACTGGCACCAGGATATAGTGCTCTTCCATTAGAGTTTGTAATTCAAGAGTTACAGTATTCATCTTAGTTCTTTGTATTGTTGTGGTTGCTAAACTGATACCAAAAAATCTCTTTTCCAACTAAGCGCATCTTAGCCTTTATATATTAGTGAGGCTACGTTTCTGCAGCCATCTGCAAGCCCCTTAACGCGGTGGTGCGTTTGTGTCAGGATTCGCACTCCAAACTATAAAAGACTCTCCATTTATAAAAGGAGGCCATTCCCCCCAATGAATACCTCCTTATATATATATTTCATTTCTGGCCCATAACGCAGTTGCTCCTTGAAACCTCCTTGGACCGATTTCGCGTGGTAATCGTTTCATCTCGACACTAAATACGGAAACCTCCTCGGACCGATACCTCCTTGGATCCTGAAACATCCTTGGACCGATACTTCCTTGGATCGATTCCGCGTGGCACCCTTATTGTTTCATCTGGAAACTGCATATTGACACATGCGGGATATTACACATCACACCTGTTCAACACTTTTCCATATGTACTAAGAACTTGTCTAAAATCCCCATTTTTGTCCCATAAAAACTCGAGCTTGCATCGTCCGATTGCATGGACCAATCAGAGCCCGTTACAATTATCCCAGATGTGCGGGAGAAGAGGAGCCTAGTTGAGACAGAATTGACAGGACAAAAGACTAGACAGAGTAGACAAAACTCGACAAAGACAAGTGACTGACAATGAATAGACTGGACAAAAGACTAGACTGGACAAAAGACTAGACTGGACAAAAGACTAGACTAGACAAAAGATTAGACTGAACAATTGACTAGACAACACTAGACAATCTAGACAAAATAGACAAAATAGACAGAATAGACAGAATAGACAGAATAGACAATCTGGAATTCGTACAGTCAGATGGCTTGACCACATCAAGAGAAGTTCATTTGTGTACTCTATGGCATTGATTAATACTAGTCCTTCTAGAATGGGTCACGTGACTTTCCCAATTCGGTCCATTCATTATTCTATATGATTCCTGCATATGACCCTTTCCAATACCAACATACACAGTGTCCATATATTTCCCTGAAGATAATAATTATCTTAATCATTCTATAAATTAAGATCTGGCCAATTAGGTTACATCATGGTTATAGACCTGCATAATATTAGGTCCCTTGAAACACACTTGAAACACACACGAAACACACACGAAACACACATGAAACAAAGATGAAAACTTGAAGCACGTGAATATGTGAAGATACTTTCTGACCTGCACAATGGGCATCGTAAAGTAGACTCACACATTCATAACCATAACACTCATAAGCATAAAAGTCACACCATAAAGCTCGGAAAAACAAGCGTCGAAACTTAGATCTTCACCAAAATAAATTCGAAACAGCCATAAATAACCTCGAACATCAACACATGACCAAATCACATGATCTGTTCTATATAGTTTTGGTGCTTATGTGCAGGATTCGCTTTATCTCCTGCACACACCGAGCTTCCGCGCATCTCACTCCCGAGCAGCAAGCAACGCCTCCAATCATCCCTGCAGGCAGCGCGTGGGGCGCCCCACACCCAGGTATAAATACCCCCCTCCTCCCCCCAACCTCATTTCTTTTCCAACGGAGTCCAAAGGAATGAGTGACAATTTTCTCGAGCTCCTAACTGCAGAAGAGCGCCGGCTCTTCGAGAATAAGCAACGCTCCAAGTACCACAAACGCTGGGGTACGTATTTAAGTGAGCGGCAATGGGCCACCGTCAGGGAGGACTACTCGGCCTCCGGTAGTGCGTGGGACGATTTCTCCTTTGACGACTCCCGCTATAGGACATACCGGTGGGGAGAGGACGGATTGGGTGGGTTTTGTGATACTCACCAATTGGTCAATTTGTCGATGGCGCTTTGGAATGGCGAGGATGACATTTTGAAGGAGAAGTTATTTGGCGTGACCAACTCGCAGGGTAACCACGGTGAGGACGTCAAGGATCTCTACTATTACTTGGACAACACTCCCACACACCTGTATACCAAGTTCTTATACAAGTATCCCCATGCCAAGTACCCATATAAGCAGTTGGTGGAGGAAAGCGGAAAACGCACGCTTTTGGAGAAGGAGTACAAGTTGACGGATACTGGAGTTTTCGAGGAAAGCAGGTATTTTGATGTGGTGCATGAGGTGGCCAAAGCCGACGACGATCCCGAGGAATTACTTTTCCGTATTACTGCTTACAATAGAGGCCCCGACCCGGCTCCCTTGCATATTTTGCCCCATGTGGTTTTGAGAAACACGTGGTCGTGGGGCACCGAGGAGAGCCATAAGGCCAAACCGCATTTACGTGCCGTGGACGACCATACTGTGGAGGTAGACCATGCCAAATTCGGCAAGCGGTACCTTATTTTCGCCCCTGCTCCGGGCGTCAACGATAATTCGGCGGATGTGGAACCTAAGTTGTTGTTCACAGAGAACGAGACCAACCTGAAGGCTTTGTATGGCCAGAAGAATTCGACCAAGTACACCAAGAACGCCTTCCACGAGTATGTGATTGCAAGCGACGAGTCTCTGGTTAATCCTGAAAACGAGGGAACCAAAGCAGCTGCTTTTTTTTCGTTTGACAAGGATGGTGGTGTTCCTCCAGGTGATTACGTCACTATCCGGTATAAGCTTTCGAAAGAGCACCAGGAAATCGATGAGTTTGAGTTCGATAATATTTTTGGAAGACGTCAGGACGAGGCCGATGCCTTCTACTGGAAGGTCACGCCATTGCCGCTTTCGGACGAGTTAAGACAGGTCCAGAGACAAGCATTCGCTGGGTTATTGTGGACCAAGCAATTCTACCACTTTGTGCATTCCTATTGGTCCAGCGGTGACCCCAACACTCCTCCACCTCCGGAAAACAGAGCCAACGGACGCAACAAGGAATGGAAGCACTTGTTTATTGATGACGTGCTATCCTTACCTGATAAGTGGGAGTATCCGTTCTTTGCCGCTTGGGATACGGCTTTCCACTGCATTCCGTTTGCTATGATCGACCCCGAATTCGCTAAACACCAGTTGACCTTATTGACCAGAGAGTGGTACATGCACCCCAATGGGCAGTTGCCGGCGTACGAGTGGAATTTCTCCGACGTCAACCCACCAGTCCATGCGTGGGCCACGTATCGAGTATTCAAGATCGAGAGGAAGATGTATGGCGTGGAGGACTTGGATTTCTTGGAGGGAGTTTTTCAGAAACTCTTGATCAATTTCACCTGGTGGGTCAACCGGAAGGATCAGGATGGAAACAACTTGTTCGAGGGAGGCTTTTTGGGGCTCGACAATATTGGAGTCTTCAACCGGTCCGAGCCTTTACCTACCGGAGGAACATTACAGCAATCGGACTCCACGGGTTGGATGGCATTCTACTGTTTGCAGATGTTGAACATTGCGTTGGAGTTGGCCAAGTCTAGGCCCGTGTACGAGAACATTGCCTCCAAGTTCTTTGAGCATTTCTTATTGATTGCCGATGCAATGTCGTACATGGGAGCATCGGAAGGCCACCAGGCCCCAACGGAGCAGTCCTTGTGGGACGAGAAAGATAAGTTCTACTATGATGCCATTCATTTCGGTGACCACACGCAGTCCTTGCCGATCCGGTCGTTGGTGGGCTTGATCCCATTATACGCATCCTTGACTTTGGAGCTGGAGTTGTTGAACAAGTTCCCATCCTTCAAGAAGAGATTGGACTGGTTCATTGAAAACAGGAGAGACGTGGCAGAGCGCAACATTGCGTCCATGTCCAACCGAGGCGTGGGCGAGCGGTTGTTGTTGTCGTTGGTCAACAAGGAGCGGTTGGTGGCGATTTTGGAGCGAATGTTAGACGAAAAGGAGTTTTTGTCCGAGTACGGCATCCGGTCATTGTCCAAATACCACGAGGAACACCCGTTTGAGTTGGACGTGCACGGCCAAAAGTACGAGGTCAAGTACTTACCGGGCGAGTCGGACTCGGGCATGTTTGGAGGTAACTCCAACTGGAGAGGCCCCATTTGGTTCCCTGTGAACTTCCTCTTGGTGGAGTCATTGCAGAGATTCTACCTTTACTACGGAAGTGACTTGAAGGTGGAGTGTCCCAAAGGATCTGGCGAGTACCTCAACTTGGCCCAGTGTGCACAGGAGATCCAGCATCGGCTCATCCACTTGTTTATACCGGACGTGGACGGCAACAGAGCGTGCAACGGCGGAAACGAGTTGGTCAACCAGGACCCACATTTCAAAGAATACGTGCCATTCTATGAGTACTTTGACGGAGATACAGGACGTGGTTTGGGGGCCTCACACCAATGTGGTTGGACCGCAGTTGTGGCAAAGTGGATCCACGATAACGGAGTCACATGCAGAACACCCAAGACTCCCAAGGTGGCACATCCCGAAAGACGCAACTCCGTACACTCTTTCGAGCGAGATGATGCGGAAAAAGAGGATGAGGAGCTCATCAAGCAGTTTGCTCCGAAAGCAGGGCCTTTCCCAGGCAAGTTGATGCGCAGAAGAAGTGGAAAGTCGTTGTTGAACTTGACGATTCAATCGCTTGATCTTGGCGAGGACGAAGAGGCCGATGCGTCCAAGCCAGATGTGGCCCAGTTCACGGATATGCAGAACGTCACTGCCGACGTGTTGGGCCAGCAGTTGGGCTTGAGACCTACCGAGTCCAGAGGGTCAACTGACTCGAAGACATATGATTCCAATTTGGTGGACCAGATTACGGAGGCCTTCAAGAAGTACAAGAGCAGGACTGACGAAGACGAGGGCGATGAGTTTGAAACAAGGCACTAGCCAAATTCAAACAGTACTGAAGTCCGAGGCACAGAAGTCCAATGAACAGGTGCCGAAGATGTTGTTACTCAAGCAGTTTTGAACAGTGTTACTACTGAAGTCAGTCGGTCCAGGTACAGGGCACTAAAGGCCAAGTCACCAAAAGCCGATGTTGCTACTTGAACACTGTGCTACTGAAAGATTGTTACTACTCAAGCATTGTCTATGTTTATGCAGTGGTAATACTGACGTCAAGTGTTAAGCAGTTTTCGTACAGAAGTACAGTTGACCATGGTTGGCCAGGACGACCTTCTGATACTTTGACTTTTCGGTCATGTAAAGATGTCTATCACACATCCGACCATTGAACCCTGAGCTGCTTCCTTATACAACCAGTTGTATAATGCAACACCACCGACTTAAACGTCAATGCCACAACAACAGAATGTCATGTAGCTAGTAATTAAATTATTCTCAACCAGTTTAATGAATCATAAAGTGGGTAGTAATGGTGGTGGTGGTTAAAATGATGGTGTTGTCCTGTATGCAATATCACGTGCCGTTCAGACACGTGACCGCGCACGTGCCTTATCATATACTATCAACACCGCATTCAGGGGTTCCCCTCATGAGTGAACTCTTTAGCACCTACGAAACCGACTTCCAGCTCGCCATCCAGGAGGCCAGTAACAAGCTCCAGGCGCCTGTGGATGCAGACCAGCCCGAAAACACCATTCTGGCCATTCAAGGGGCGCTTGACGAGGCACAGGAAATCATTGACCAAATGAATATCGAAGTCCAAAACATGCCGGCCAATTCAAGGTCTACGTTCAATGCCAAGATTCGGAAGTACAGAACCGAAGTCGACGAGCACAAAAAGCAAGCTGCCCAGATTTCCGAGCAGCAAAACCGCAAGCAGCTTTTTGGCGCCAGTTCCAGGTACAGAGATGATCTCGAAGGCGAAGAAGGTGACTCGGTGTACGATGCGCAGCGGAAAAAACTCCTTCAAAGTAATGCATCGTTGGCGCGCAGCTCGGATCGGCTCCGTGAATCACAGCGCATTGCCAACGAGACTGAGGGCATAGGAGGCAACATCTTGAACGATTTGCGGGCGCAACGAGAGCAGATCCTCAATCTGCGCAATACATTGCTGGCTGCAGACAATTACGTGGACAAGTCGATCCAGACGTTGAAGTCGATGTCGCGGCGGATCACGGCGAACAAGTTCATTAGTTATGCCATCATTGGGATTTTGGTGGTGTTGATTTTCTTGGTGTTGGCCAGTAAGTTTTGGTGAGGAATCAAGAATCAAGAATCAAGAAGCGATTCGCAGAATCGATTCGAAGATTCAAAGAGTCGATGAAGCTATTTGAAGATTCAAAGATTCAAAGAGTCGATGAAGCGAATCGATGAAGAAGCGATTCGCAGAATCGATTTGAAGATCAAAGAGATTCGACGAGTCGGTGGTTTGGAGTTGAGATTCAGAAGAGTGGGGAATCGACAAAACGAGAAGCGACGAATTGGAAAGTGGAAGATTCGGAAACAGGTATGGAGAATTGATTTGAAAAATTGATCTGAATGTCGACGAACGAGAAGCCACGAACGATGATTCGGTGTTCAGAGATTGAGAGTGGAGAATCGAATGAGGATTCAAAAACAGAGTTAAAAGAGTGGAGGATCAGGAAATGAATCGATTGAAGAGTCGACAGAACAAGAAGCCACGAACGACGAATTGAAGGTACAGAGATTTAAAGACAGGTATGGAGAATCGAGAAGGTTATGAAGAAGATTCTTCAAACCGATAACATTTCTTTTGATATAGTTCGGATTTACTTCTATATAAACCAGTTAATATAAATGAATAATTATGGCTCATAATTCCTGTAACTTTGGATGAGAGTGATTTGGTTTAAGTGTTTTGAAAGATAAATGTGATGAAGAGGATAGAATGTAAATATTTCCATAATAGGAAAAAACAACTTAATATCATTTTATACAGTATATCCTGTGTAATCGTCTAACCGTCTAATTGTCTAATCTGTCTACTGTCTACTGTCTAACAGTCCATCCTGTACATTCTGTACATTTTGTCCAACTGTCTAACTGTCTAAATCCTGTCTAATCTGTCTACTGTCTAATTGTCTAATCTGTCTAATTGTCTAATCTGTCTAATTGTCTAATCTGTCTATTGTCTAATATCATAGTCTGACATAAACCCTCTGTCAAGCTAGAATGGTTGTATTTGGCCTCCAATATACGATTAATATGAAACTGCAGTAAAATATTAGTTAATTCCAATATTCCTGCATATAAACAAATCCCGAAAAATCCCCGATTCTTGTTCACAACTAAACTATTACATAATCTCAAATAAGTCATCAAACATTATCTTCCAAGAATACCAAAAATTTTACCTGCTTTTTGGGTAAATACTTTTTTTGTTTATTATATGCAGGACACGAGAAACCAGTACATCTCAACATCAACAAAAATAAAATCATACTAAAAAACATACTCTTCTCCATAATAGTCCATCCTGTATATAGTATCCCGGTACTTTTATGGCTATATACACTCCATTATCCATATACTTATCTACTCTCTGTGCAGTACACTCCACTACACTATATTTATATTCATTTTTCTGCATTTTGACTGTAGACTTTTCGGTCCTGCATTCTGAATAACGTGCTATAATTACATTTATACTACTTTTTAAATATTAAATGGTGAAATTATTTGTGTGTGCTTTAAATTTAGTCCGGGTCGTGCGCTGCCCAATTTCACCATTTGAATGCGTAAAATCTCATTAGTTGAGTCATCCGTACGCCATCTATTATGTACAGACTTGGAATGGTCTCCCTCGGATCTATGACCCGGGGTCTTAGAAGTCACGTGGTGGCCCCGGTACATTTGGCCGGAAGTCTTTATCTGGGCGCCCTCGGATCTACCGCCGGATTGAGTTTGACCGGATTGAGTTTCACCGGATTGAGTTTCACCGGATTAAGTAGGGCCATGTCCCATACTGCCCTCGGATCTCATGCTACTTCTAGATCTCTTACCACAAAAGCCGGTTCTGCCCCCGGAATTTCCAACCCCGGAATCTTTCCTAGAACCGGTTCTATTGGAAGTCAAACCACAAACCCGTACATCTCGGCCCCAAATGCAGTCCGGCCGTTCTCATCCACATCGGCGCTCCTGCATAACCACCTCCATAAACCTAAAGAGGGAGAAGAGCTTCACGTGACCTTTATTTCAAAAGACGGCCTGCAGCAAACATTCGAGGTGGCCGAGGGCGACAATATTTTGGATATTGCCCAATCATATAATTTGGATATGGAGGGAGCATGTGGTGGGTCGTGCGCATGCCTGACATGTCACGTGATAGTGGACCCCGAATTCTACGATGAGATCCCAGAACCCGACGACGACGAAAACGATATGTTGGACCTTGCTTTTGGACTCACAGAAACTTCACGTTTGGGCTGCCAGATTAAAATGTCCAAAGCCTTGGATGGTATCCGTATAGCACTTCCGGCCATGACCCGGAACTTGCAGTCACGTGACTTCAACTGATTCTTGTACTGACCCATAGAGCATGTATATACGTATTATTAGTATTTATCAGTAATCATCTCGCCTTTGATTATTTTGTTTGATTCTTGGTATTCTTGGGTGCACGACCTTTAGTATAGTCTCCAACATCAATAAACCTGTCATTTAGAACTAAGGATGTAGACCAATAATTCATCAGGCTTTGAGTGGCGGTTGAAGTACCAATGAATAATCACTCGATTCCATTTCCTGAAATTTCAACCCACCAATAGATTCAATATAGGTAGCGCATTACCATTCGGGAGTTTTTCAAGCATCCAGTTCTGTCAGTCGTTGTGCTTTGCAGGTTTTCGTTTAGCTGTATTGAAGTAGCCCAAAAGTCTTAAGATTCAACCAAAACACTGATAATAAGTCCATGGCGTATAATGACCAACCAAGCACACCAAACACCAAGACCAAAGATTAAATACCAAACACCAAGACCAAACTTCAAACACCAAGACCAAAGACCAAACTTTAAACACCAAACACCAAACACCAAAGACCAAAGACCAAACACCAAGTATTGTTGAACATGTAAGATGTGTACACCAGATTCACATGTTTCAATATGTAGTTTGCAGATGAAACAGAGTTCCAATAGGAGGTTCTGGTAGTTCGAGTTCCAGGAGTTAATCGACTATAAAAAAGAGTCCCCGCTCAACTTTGAGTAGTATCAAATCAGCTCAGTCGACAACAGAAATCAGAGATCTCCCTGTATAGTTTAGTACACCAAGAATATCTCATCATAGATCAACTAGCTTAGATAAATCTGAGTTCCACCGAGAATTAGGACCAATAACTTAAACGTTCCAGCATATGCAAGTTTATGGTGACGTCCAACACTAAGTGCTGTACCAGTATAGTTTAGAACACGTAGTAGCAGACACCAGTGCACTGAACATGATATCAACTCTCGTACTATTCACCTCGTACTATTCATCTTGTACTATTCACCTCGTACTAATCACCTCGTACTATTTTCTCGTAGTCACCCTTGTTCATTCTAAATAGTGTATCCCTGAAGGCCTTAGATTTGAAGGTGTAAGATTGTGTAAAAAGAAGGAGGGGGATAAATGGCTGCGAACTTTGACTGATTTATATAGTAGGGGTTCGCGGTCTTGTTTGTTTATTCCTGCACACAGTGCCCCAAACATGCGAAGCGTCTCAAGACTGAAACATGTGTGAAGCAGACCCACATCATTTATGCAAGCGAAAAAAGCATCAAAAATCTGAACCATTTTAACTTATGAAAGACTGAAACAACCTGAAACAAATCTGAAACAAACCTGAAACAAATCTGAAACAAACCTGAAACAAACCTAAAACAAACTCGCATAAACTGTCTACACCAAAACACCACCATAACAGCTTTTCCCACACCAATACACCACACACCCACCCACCTAAAACCTGAAACAAACGTGAAACACACGTGAAACACCTAAACATCTGAACATCTGAACATCTGAAACAGCATGACCGAAACAAGCCGCCGACGCGTGCTAAGCGAAATCTCCTCGCCCAAAAACCACAGCCGCTCCCCTAAACGCCGCCGCCACTCGCTTGGTTTTCTGATGGTCAAGATCGTCACTTCGCCTAAACAGTCCAAAATGAATCACCGTGGCTCCTTCATCCCTGTTTTGAAATCTGATCTGGAAAAACAAAGAGGCCTTAGTCAGCGGTTAAGTTTTGAGGCTTCGGAGAATATAAGAGGCCTAAGTCAAAGACTAAGTTTTGAGGCGTCGGACCTGAAACCCCCGGCCCTTGATTCCCCTCCTTTTCTTACCAACGATACCGAAAACCATTTTGGTGAATCCCAGTACCTTGATTCGAGATCTCTGACTTCAAGACATAATACCCCCGAAATCCCCAGGCCCTGGGCGGATTTTCCCGCTTCCAACGCCGATAAGTATAAACGGCTCTTGTCCATCAATAATAACCTCAACCTTAAGACCAGAATTACAAGCAGTGAAGGTGGAAGCAGCAAATATGGCCAAATCTCGCCCAAAATTGGGGTCCATGAAAACGAGAGTGCATATACCGACGAGTTGGTCAGGGAAAATGAAAAGCTAGATGTGGAGATCACTCAAGCGGAAGTGGCTTTGGCTCTGGTTGAAGAGGAAACTGTTCAGTTCAGGCTCCTATTTAAGGCCTTGAAGACTGAGGTGCGGGAGCTTGAAAAGACCATCCTGGAATCTGAAGGAAGGTTTGAATTTCTCCTGAATCAGATCACAAAAAAGGTTGAAAGAGAGGAGCATGAAATCAACCAAAAACTCCACAAAATCCGCCTGGAAAAAGATGAGTTTTTGCGGGAGTCCAGGTTCGAGGTTGAAAACGAGGTCAAAGCAAAACTTGAAAATGACGATACTGAGGTCTTGGAGGCCCGCCAGACCATGCAAGCCGAGTTAGAGACTGTACGGGCGGAACTAGATGCCCTTTTGGGCGAAAAAGCCCTGCAAATCGCTTTGGAGAGGCTGAATAACGAGAAAGAGATCCTGAGATTGTCTAACTTGGCGAAAAACAATACTGCTCTCGAGCAAAAACGGGCGGAAGTGGCTCTTCTTCGGGAAAACTTCGATACTCAGGCAGCAGAGGTGGCCAAATTGCAGGAGACACAAGAATCAGTGGATCGAGATATCCAGAAGGCCGAAAAAGCTGTTTCCGAGACCCGAAAACAGACCCAAGACTGTGATGCTCAAGAACTAACGTTACGGGCGCGGATTTCCAGTGGAGGCCGCAATTTGGAGGAGTTATTGGCCTTGCAACGGTCTCTGGAGGCCCGGTTTCGACATGCGGAGGCAGATTTTACCGCCGAAAACGAAAAGTACCAGAAATACCTTTGCAATCGGCGTCTGCTTGAGTTTCTGATCATGTCGTACAAGCAAAAGTACGACATTTTGGTAATTCCCGAGCGTCTTTTGGGTGTTTTCAGTGTTCTGGACTACTGCATAGTGTCGGTGGGCCAGACGAGGCGGGATTTTGCCAAGGTGGTGATTGTGGGCACCGAGAACCCACTCCTGGTGAGTGAGACGGAAGTTTCCAACGAGTACCAGTTGTTGGTCAGCGAAAGGGCCCAGATTTTCAAGAACAAGTCCGTTTTTTTCCGTTTTTTGGGTCACCCACCGGACCTTGGGAGGATTTTTGAGAGTTTAGAGCAAGAGAACGACGAAATCTACTTCCAAAGCGTGTGCATAGAAGATGGAGTCGTCATGGATTTACTCAGTGACAACGCAGTTCAATTGGTGGATGGAGGAAAGAAGGTGGACAGTGAATTGAAACGACTCGGGAGTATAGAAGATTTGGAAGCCGTTTTAAGCCCCTCCCAGGTGTCAGTCCACATATTCACCACTAAAAAGAAAGATACAGTTTACGTGGCAGTGATTCCAGAACAAGAACAACAAAGCGGAGTGCAACTCATGGAGGTGTTGGATGCAGTCGTCCAGAACAGCACAATTGTGAATGTGTGTGATATCAGAGACTCCAAAGATGCTGAGTCCAGTCTACAGAAGGCCAGTCTATTCTGTGACCAGGTATAGAAACAGGAGTCTAGCCACTCAAAAAGCAAACAAGTTTGAGCGAAGTTTGAGTGAAGTTTGAGTGAAGTTTAAGTGAGAGACCAAGTACATTAAGTGAAGGAGAAAAAATGAATGAGTTGAGTATAAGGAGGAACAGGTCGAGGAGTATATGCTGTGAATGGGGGGTATCCAATACCAAAGCAAGAATAGGAACATGAGTACTGAGTATACCCCAACTCAGCGTATAAAGTATAGAATAAGAATACACTAGAAAACAGAGTATATGCTAGTGTATAGTGTATAGCATAGACTATAAGTATATGACAGGATAGAATAGGATAGAATAGGATCGAAAAGGGGTGATCCATTTGGAAGTGGTGGCCAGTGAGGGAGGTTCCAGAGATCCACAAGGACTAATTAATACAGTATAATTTTAGTCAATGATAGTCACTTATAGATGTAGTCGGAATCAATTATTAGTCAAATACATACTGCTCAATTATTTTTTATGAATCATATACATACTGCTAAGCACTCAGACTGATTCTAGTGAAGCAATAGTGTAATACTTGTTGAAAATTTGGAGGGTGGGCTCAAAAAAAAGCGCGGGGGACTGGCTCTTTATATATTCGAGAATGCGCGATTTAAATGGTTGCAATTCGAGAATGCGTGCATAATACAGTAGGGTATAGTAGGGTTTATCTTTTTACAACTAGTACTACTCTGTCTACTGTGTTGCCTCTTACCCATCATAAACAATTAATGATACATCTTGCCTATAACCAATCACTTTACCATAGACAATCTCTTTTTCATAGACGGAGTTCATACCATGATTACAGACAATCACCATGTCCATAAACAGTCTTTTCATAATGATCATATCATCATAGAAACAGCAGGTCAAAAGTGACCATTATCATCATAATCATCATAATCATCATGATCACCATAGACAATCATGATCACCATAGACAATCATGACAATCCATGGACACTCACCATATGATCATGAATAGCATAATCACCATGACTTAGACAGTCACCTTATCCTTATCATAATGACATAATCATAGATCTGACCATTGATAATGACCACATAATGACCACATAATGACCATACAATGAATCAAGTCACGTACCGTGATCAGATCTGGTATAGACGATGCACATATAATCAGATCACGTGACCGCCTTCAGATTATGTACTAATCAAATCATGAAGCACCCATTTAAGTTCATCAGCAGACCCCACGGCCTCACTCTTTTCCCTCTCCGTGTCATCCATTTCCGGCAACTCCGGGTCGTGCTCATCGTCATTCCGAAGAAGCACACTCGACAAGCGCATCTTGGGCCCACACGGCTCGATCATATGCGGAAACATCTCAAACGTATTGTACAAATCTTCCACGCCTAGCACCACATCCAGATTGGGCAAGCGGCGGTCATCGCGGTGTTGAACTGCATTGGGCTTGATGTTCCCATTAAGAAACCCGGCTTGGAGGAACGAGTTGCTGGCGTATTTTTTTTCTCTGTAGCGGACAATATCAATGGCCAGCTCCAAGATATTTTTGAGGTGGGCCTCCAAGCCTAGAGAAATGATTTCAAGTGTTTTCAGACTTAGTCCTCCCACTAGGCCGTGTTCTCGCATGGTCATGAGCACGCGGCGCAGAAGCGTGTCCAAATCGGGCAATTCATAGGAAGCCGAAGCCACGGGCGTGTTTATACCATTGACCACGTCTTGCTGCCAAGAAACCAAATTGTTCACCTGGAGTTGTTGTTGTTCTTTGTCCAGAATCATGGGGATTTTGGGTAAAAGCGCCTGGCGCGTGAGCGTAATGAACGCGGAAAGCTTGTTTTTCTTGCCTGCTTCGTTGGTAATCAGCCGGATTCTTCTTCTCTCCTTTAAGGGCAACCCCATGATGTTGGACTTGAATTTCTCATACTGAGAGCTCTTGACATTGTTTTTGGATGCAGACTTCAGCCCACTCTTGCTCCAGAACATGGCGATTTCACTCAGAAACTCGCCGCCGTCGCCCGGAACCGCCAGGTTGGCCAAGTTTAGTAGGAGGAGTTTGTTGTGGTACTTGACGAGGTCTTTGGTGTGAAGAAGCGGCATGATGGTCTTGACCAACTCCGCCCTTGAGAGCTTGCCCACGAGGAAGAGCGTGAGTGACTCATGGTACTTTTCCCATTCGCCACCGAGTTCTCCCTGGAATTCCCGGATGACTTTTTCTAGCTGTGCCCTTTTGTTTGGGTGTAAGAGCGGCAGAGACATTCCCTTTATATGTTCTCTATTGACAGCTCTATTGACAGTTCTATTGGCAGCTCTATTGACAGTTCTATTGACAGCTCTATTGACAGCTCTAATTGATTGCTTTGATTGGGTGCTTTGATTGGTTGATTGATTCCCTGAGCCTGTATACACTCCCGACTCCCTATTAGTGTTTCTGTTGATATGGCTCCGTGGTCTGTGATTGGGATCTGTGCCTGGTGTTGAGTTGTGGTGAGGTTTGGCCGCAGGTGATGTTGTGTGCGTCAGTGTTGTATGCAGGTGCGCGAAAAGAGCTTCTATATAAATCACTGGGTCTGACCCTCGAGATGAGAAAGGAATGGAAATTGAGGGAGATTTTTGGAGAACAAATTTCGACGGATGGAGTTAATGGAAGGGATGTACGGGTCTGGGTCCTGCACCCAAGCATCATATCCATTGACTTCCTCAACTCGTCTCCAAGAATGACTCCACTGTCCAGTCTCACCCTCGTCTAACTACAGTCCTTAGTCCCATCTAACCCCTCAACGACTCATGCAAAACTATACCAAATTCATAAAGGAATTAAAGGGATGAAGACTTTTGGACAAATAATACTGGAAAAATCTTGGGCAAAAATACCCTTGGAAAAATCATGAATCCCTTGGAATGAATACCAAGAACAGACTAATACCCTTGGGTTTCTAAGAGCCACGTGTTCTTTACAAATTCAATGGTGCAATGAATTCTGTTTGGAAAGTTTCTTAATTTGGCAACTTACTGTGATGTTCGATTCTGAAACAGTCACCCTTGTTCAATTTGTTTATATGCAGGATTTGTGTGTTCCCCTAGACAGAAAGAGACAACCAGCATGCTATACAGAAAGAGACAATTAGACAGAGACAATTAGACAGACAGAGACAATTAGACAGAGACAGACAGACGATACAATCTTGGCCGGTATTGCATATTGACAAGGTACTAATACTAACCATTTATTGACTATACTCTGCTACTCTATACGAGACTACACTACCACCTGGTGAACATAATCGATCATAACCTGCATACAGAGCTCGTTGCTGCCTCCATACTCTTTAATACTAGGTGGTACTGTGTTACTGTGCAGTACTGTGCAGTCTAATATCATAGTTTAAAGAAGTATTGTCCAGTTTTGGTGTACGGGTGTCTATAACCACCAGGACCCGGTTTCTCTCCTACTACTGGATAATACTGGATTTTTATTGGATGATTATTGGATTTACTGGTTCTACTGCCATTTTTATTAGTACTAGTTACAAGTGTGCGTGGCTGCGAAACATGAAACATGGGTGCATATTTCGCGAATATAAAAGGTCGCCCTCGCCCCGCATATAAATTGACGGGCATTTTTTTTGCATTCCATTCTGAACAAGATTAACTTCTTAACCCAAAAGTCTAGACCTTGTCCAGGTTTTGGCTTCTTCCATTTTGAATTCCTTCTTGACCTCCTTTTACGACAACTTTTTACTTGACCCCTTGATAATGTTCTAGTTTGTTGGATTCTCTAAGATTAGGGTAATGAGAAAGGGAATATTTGGATTGGTAAGTATCAACAAGCCATCATTTTTGACCCATTGTCCCGAGAAAGCCAAGCAAGTCCGAGAATGACCTGCCAAGTCCGAGAATGACCTGGTACACCAATTGGGTCTCTAGAAAGAATAGCACTTGACTAATAGATTTCAACTATACAGGAATTTGTCTTTATTAAAAATACTGGAAATTCACTACATTATGTCTCTAGTTATTAACAAAGCTCAGTTGTGTATACTAGTGGAGCATAGACTGAAGAACTTTATACCGGAGCTGCATATAAGAGACTGTTGAGTATAGTACATGATGTTGGACTGCATATAAGAAAACCACTTCTAACTAACTACTAACACTTCTTACTGAACAGAAAGTATTGGATAAGATTTGGAGAGTTTTGAAGAATCGCTTGTATGCAGTACACCATAAAGACGAGAGTACAGTATGTAAAGTACTTTGGGATGGAGAAGAGTCCGGTCCTGCACAGCAGAATAGAAAGTACGTCTCTTATTAATTACCATGGCTTCTTGGTTGATGATCATGTACCCATCTGGTTTATGTGCAGTATTCCTGCATGTAACGTACCACCCAAATCCAAATGAATTTCTTTGGACGTGGTGAAAATTCCTCTTCCAAGCAAAAACTAAGGATCTGATCCCAATCTCTGATCATTTGCCTTACTCTGTTTCTTTCTGGTTGTGGCTTCACAATAGCTTCAACAATGGTTGGACATTTGTCTCAGAATAGGCTGAAATTGAGCACTAAGATCTTGAAATAGACTTGGGAAATGGTCTTTTAAGAGCTCATTGAAATCAATGAAATCGGTTGAAATCAATGAAATCGGTTGAAATCAAGAAAATCGATTAAAATCAATAAGATCGGTTGAAATCTGTTGATATCACGACTGCAGGTTCAGAATTGAAATCCATCATTGACTGATACTTTGTGGCTTTCTCTTAACGTTCTGGTACCTCAACATCGATGGAGAATTTCTCTAGGAATTTGTTGATCATCCCAACATAAGGTATGCATCAATTTCTTCAACGTTTGTTTATTCCAAATTCTCTATTATTCCAAATTCTTTAAAGAGAATTGAAATTATACCCGCGATTTTTTCTTCTCCAATTCCCAGATTTCTGTTTCTCTCTTTCAACTCTGTTCTCCTTCACTCAAGTTCATTTTCATCTCTGTACTCCTTTCGCTTTCAATGGAGGTCTGCAGAGAAACTTCTTGTTCAGTCAATTCCCTTGATTCATTCACCACAAATACAAAAGACCCCAAAACTGCCAAGGCCGCTATTCCAACGCCAAAGTAAAGAGCACACCGATAACTTTTAAGCGTATCGTTGGTCCGTTCTAGAACCTGTATTTCCACCGTACTGCTAATAGCCAAAAATAACGACACTGAGTAATTTAAAACAGTATTGACCAATGACCCGGCCATGCCCTGGTGCTCTTTCGGAAGATAATCCGAGAGTATGATGGATGCAGAAGGGAAAGAACAGTCCATTCCCCACGCTAATAAAAACATCTGGCCAAAAGTAACCCTCCACCATGATTGGTGTACAGGTGCAAGCGCTAGAAGCACATCGCCCATCATGAACCCCACCATAGAGAAAGAAATGATGTAAGGAGCAGTTTTCTTCGACATGCAGAACCCCACAAGCATAGCTGCCACTACCCCCAAAATAAGTAATGGGATGTAGCTAACTGCCGTCATTAGAGCACTATGACCACGGAGATTCATCATAAGGCTCCAGTAGTAATATTGCCATACTCCAAACAGTCCCCAACCCAAGGCAATGCAAAAAAGAACAAGTCCAATTTGTACAGTAAAGATGCTCCTTGGCAAAAGGGGATATTCAGCCATGTAAATTTCATAGTAGAAGAACATGGTGATTAAGATCACACTCACGGGTAAAAGCACAAGGATATAAGGACTATTCCAGCCGGCCACCGGAGCCTGATTCCAAACGAAATTAAAAATAATAAGGCCCAGGATACCCAATAAGGTTCCACCAAGATCCATACGAGCCGGGATTTCCTTTCTGGGAAAATTCAGGTGCTTGAAATTGCCTGGAATGGCAAAATATCCAACGATCCCGAGCAATATGCAGGAGATTGCCTGAAGCCAAAAGCACCATGGCCACCACAGTTTCTGAGCCACTAATGCAGCCATAATTGCACCAACAGTAGCTCCAATAGGAGCAGAAGCTCCAAGAATAGCAAATGCCATATTTTTCCGTTTCCCAGTAGAGTATACAGACCCCAAAATCCCCACTGCACATGGAAGTATAAAAGCAAAGCCAATTCCTTGTAAAGCACGGGAAAAAATTAGAAATTCATCTGCTTTAGAATAATATGAAAGCCCCGTAATAAGACTCCAAAGACCAGCCCAAATCCAGCCAATAATCATGATTTTTTTGAGCCCAAACATATCTCCTAACCGCCCAGATACCAATATAAACGTACCTAAAGTCAAAGCATAAGAACCCACATACCAGATTTTGGTTGAGGTTCCCAAATCTGTATTTTCAAGCTTTGAAAATGAATCCGTCACTGTATTCATTGTACTCATAGCCATGGTTATGGAGCCCTGTGAAAGAAATTGTGCCTGGCAAATTGTAAAAATGAAGCATAATTCATGAAGTGGCGATTTAAAAAGTTCCGGTCGTTTATCCATTTTCAATATTTGTAAAATTAAGGGAAATTCAGTTTCTTTTTGGAAAATTTCGGTCAAGGATATTCGGAAAATTTTGTAATGTTCGGGAAGGAGAGCTATTTAAAGGTCTCAGGTTTTCAGATAATCAAACTTTCAGATAATCGATTTTCTGTTTCAAGGGAATGTTTCAGATATTTTATTTTTTTGTTTCAGAATTTTTTTTTCTTTTTCCAGAAATTCTATAATGTCTTTTTTTTTTTTTTTTTTAAGTGTTTCACAATTTTTGTTCAAACCTGCTTCACGGGAAGATCATAAATATTAAAGAAATCTCAATAGATGCGAGTTGCGTATCTTTATAGAAAAGCGAAATAAACAGCGAAATGCAGAATGAAATGCAGAACAAAATGTAGACCCGTACATCCCGCCGCTTTTTTTGCAGCAGAATCGCCGAGATGTACGGGTTCACGCCGCGCACAAGCCTTTATCGCCCTACCGCCTAAAAATGCCTTTCATGCATTAGAAAATTCGACTCTTCTTTACCCCCAATTGGGACTTCTTCATTGTATGAATTCCTTATTAATTCCTTATTAATTCCTTTCCTTTTTTTTTTATTTTTTTTTTCGCTTCCTTTGTTTCCGAATTTTTTTCACTTTTCCTTTCCCCTTTTTTTCCCTTCCCCTTTTTTTTGCCCCCTTTTCCTTTTCCTCCGTTTTACTTCCTTCTCACCTCACGTGACTCGTGCCTCAATTGGGTCTACCCAATTCATTCTCACGCACTACTTGTCTCTGCCATATTCACTATAAACACTTGTTCCTGTATCCAATTTTTTTTCAATCACCATAATATCTTACTTTTTTCAAGAAGTTTTTAAATAGGTTTTTTTTTGTCGTTTTTTTGCTTATTTATTAATTTCTCTTTTTCAGTCTCTTTTTCTCATTTTTTAGTCATTTTTAGTCATTTTTAGTCATTTTTTTCACTTTTCATCACTTTTTAAGTTTTCTTTTCACTTTTCCATGACTTTTTCATTTTATTTCTTTAATTTTCATTACTTTTGTCTTTTTTGTTTTACACTTTTAGTCATTTTTACACCTTTTTTGTTCTTTTTTAATCACTTTCTCTCATTTTTCTTGATTTTTTTATTATTTTTTTTTCATCAATTCACTCAATTTTTCTACTCTAGTTTCCAGTATTTTGCTCTCCGCTCTTCTCCTTTGACTCTTTTTTATTATTACTGTTTTACTGTTCCATTATTGTACTGGACTCTACCTGCAGTACCTGCATTAAAGAGACCGGAATTGAGCAGGAACAGAGGTTTTGAACGGCACCCAAAAGGTTTTTACCTCTCAAAATATATCATCATGGTGTCCGGAATTCCAGCATTTCAATAAATCCAAAATCATTTAGTTTTGAGGGAACAACTGGGGGGTTGCGTTGGACCTTTTTCTGCTGACCTTGTCTGGTGCACGGGTGTACGCGGCCCTCGGTTCTTGTCCTCACCCTCCAATTCCGAGGTTTGCACCCACCACTTACACTCACTAATGGGAAGACCAGAAAGTATACTCTCTTCCTTCTATTCCTTAAAATTCACTCCTAAAATCTACTATTATACCCAAGTATTATCTAGTGGTGTGCATATAAGAAACCCATGAACAGTGAGAACTTGTGAGAATATGCAGGATAATACCATGCAATTAATACTACTACTACCACTACTATACACTACCACTACTGA
The DNA here is from genome assembly GCA_002370245.1 of Metschnikowia sp. 04-226.1. NCBI lineage: Eukaryota > Fungi > Ascomycota > Pichiomycetes > Serinales > Metschnikowiaceae > Metschnikowia > Metschnikowia sp. 04-226.1. The sequence continues at coordinate 89,042 of NLAD01000873.1, forward strand.
CTACTGACTACTACTGACTGACTGGTGGTCCGAGGAAAAACTCCATGGTCCATTGTGTTCCAAATTTTGATTACTCTACTCCTGTAGACTAGAATAATAGAGAACTAGAGACTATATACCATATAGGGAAAGAGCCCAGGATAACTAGTCATCTCCTTTGAAGCCCGTACATCTGATTATCCCAAGGTAATCTAACATACTAAACTTGACTGAGGATCAACCAGAATGGCACATAGAAGTATTTCAGTTTGGGTCAGTAGGCCGAAGTAGAATCAATCCATTCAAAGGTCATAATGAAGGGAATAGAAGAAAAAAGAAGAAAAAAAAAGAAGGAGAGATAAGAAATTAAGATGAGAAATTCGAGGCGGTTGTTGATAAAAAAAAGTGCTCGGTGAGGGCGGGACGGGGGTGTGGCTTTTATAGACAATTTCTCACCCCGCCCTGTTTATTTGCAGCCTTCATCCATGCAGGAACGACATGTTGCGAATATATAAAGCATCGCATCCGCCCCCCCTCCCCCCCCCCTCATTTCCAAGCAATACAAATCTCGCAATAATTGGAAAAAAGGGACTACGACTTTCACAGATCTGGCTGCTTCATATGGTTTCCTCGTGCATAGCCTCGACTCTCCATAGGAATATATCCGATTTTCAAGAGTTTGGAAACCCGCGTGATTCTTTGCAGCAGACGCTCCAGACTCATATTTATAATATTTCTATGGATTATTCTATGAATCTTCTAGAAGAAATGGGCATCTCCTTTCCTTTGGTTACTATACTGTTGGCAGATTCCATGGCCATATCCGGATGTGCACACTGAACTTTTGGTCTGTGCGTAAATCCTGGCACTACCTTTACAACTACACCTCGTTTTCAATGGTCACTCCAATCATTCACCTTTCCAATGCTTTGTTTTTTCATTTATTCTTTCCTTTTCATCATTCGCATGGTTAAATTTAGCTAAGAACCTTGTGTTATGTCGAATCATGCATGTACGACACACATACGACGGAATTCTGTCCTTGTCAAGGAAAATCCATGTTCATGATCTTATTAATTACGTATTGATGACATACTAATGAGACATTTGCTAGGACTTGGCCTGTCATTTTTTGGTGTCCCATAACATACAGTACACTGTCATAGTAGTACTCAAAGCCATAAATATGTTTATAGGCTAGTCCTTTTAATTGGACTTCAGTTTGCAAGACCATGTAATTTTGTTTTTGAGTCTAAACCGCCTGATTCAGTCGCCTTAGTGTTTGGGCTACCACCGGGATGCATTTCTATCTTGAGGATCCAAGTGGCAGTTCCGGGGTTTCTATCAGTTCCACCCTGTGACTGAGGTCATTTCATGCCCCACAAAAAATGTTTCGAGCTGACACACTCGGACAGACAAACTGATAAACCCCCCCTGACTGAGTATGACGACACCCACTCACTGTGACCGCAACAGACAGACAAACTCAGACAAACTGAGACAGACAAACTGAGACAGACGAACTCAGACAATTTCAGACATACTCACTCTGACCTATGACAGACTCCAACAGACTTTGACGAACACATAAAGACCCATTCAGACATACTCGCCTAAACAAACCATGACAAACACCAACTCTGTCTGACTGACTGACTCATCCTGAATCATTTTGTCTGAGACCTGACTCTAACAGACCATGAGTCAGACTCTGACGGACTCACTTTGACTCTGAATTCAACACTCTTGACTCTGGCCTCTTGACTCTGGCCTCTTGACTCTGCCTCTTGAACCTGACCTCTAGACTCTGGCCTCTGTGTGATGGTTGGCTATTAGTGGGCAGTTTAAGCCCTATGTTCCTCAATTCCATAGAACAGACCACATAACCACATTCCTTCACCTTCCTTGACCTTCCTTCACACTTATCTTATAATAAAAGTCTCATCGCTTTAGCTAGACATAAAGACAGAACTGGAAATAACAGACAACCAGAGAACTAGACAACCAGAGAACTAGATAAGTAAAGAATCTAAAAAATGGCCAAGCTCTTTAAGTAATCATCGGAACGCTGGATAAATAGCGGATTGGACAATCTCAAGTCAGCAAATTCCACGGAGCTCAAAGGATTCAGCACAATGTTCTTCACAAAGATCTCCGAATACAAGTGCCATAGTTGTGGCTGCAAGTTATCCAACGAGAGGTCCAGCACTAAGGCAAACTTGAAGTTGGTAAGAGACTCCAAGAAGTGCACGCGGTACTGGCCCGTACTAAACGACCGAAGCAAGTTACCGGAATCAGGCGCCGCAAGTTTGGCCAGGATGTTTTTAAGCGAGTAAATGGTTCCAAAGAGAAGCTGTGCCATGTCACTGGAGTTGGAGCGGTTAACGGCATCCTGCGTGGCGGAATGTTCGAATTCCCGGGCGTACACGCAATTGCAGTGACGATCGAAGATGTAGAAGGAGTAGATGGTCATGGATTGAGGAGTTGGTATCCTGTGTAAGAGCTTGTATCCTGTGTAGGAGGAGTAGGAGCTTGTATCCTGTGTAGGAGGAGTAAGGTTTTGTATCCTGTGTAGGAGTTTGTATCCTGTGTAGAAAGAGTGGGAGTTGGTATCCTGTGTAAGAGGAGTGGGAGTTGGTAGCCTTTGTAAGAGGAGTAAAGGAGTGTAGTAGGAGAGTGTATATGAAGAATATGGTGGAGTAGGATCGCGTATAGAGGAGTGCGGACCCGTACACCCGCGACTGCAGGATCGCAACACCTCCTTAACGATAATCAAATTCCTGTCTACCTATAACTCACTCCTCTTCTTCACTACTCTATATTCACTACTCTATACTGACTACTACTATAGATCTATACTCTATAGCTATATACACTCTTAACCCTTGGTGATTGCTATGGAGATGGAAAGTGGTAGGGAGGGATTGGTGGATTGCAGTTTGGAGAATCCTTAATGGTCATTTGAAATCAGGGTGGAAAATAGATTAAAAGATCTAATGGTGATTCACTTCAACATGCAAGTTCCAGATGAAACAAGGTGCTACACTGGATCAGTGGGAGGTGGAATTGGTTGAAGGTGGAATTGGTGGAAGGAGGTTCCAAGAAGGGGCTCCTGAAATTGTCTATATAAGGAGATCCCGCTCTGGTTAACGGAACCTGGTTTGAACACGATCTCCTAGTATTGGTTTAGAAAAAAACCTTATACAAATAATTGACATGACTACCAAAGGTCCAGAATTATTGAGGCTATTGGGAGACAATTCCACCTATTTCAATCTACCAAAGGGTTCACACTACGGATGTTTTGCCTAACTGATCAGGCTTAATTCTAGTTCCCGAACATCAACATCAAGATAGAAGTTCAGATTATCAAGACTTATAGAGTGATCTCTACAAGAAATTGAATCCACGTGATTCATTACTGTCAGGGGAAGTCTCTGGGGATCACTGACTGAAGGTCCAAGAGCTCAGTCCATATGAATAAGTGATCTGTACTAAAGATATTTGGGCTAGAAGAAACTTGAAATCTTGCAGTTCTTCAGTGGAGATTGGATGAATCACTATTTTACTGTTACTATGGTTTACTCAAGCGGTTGAGCCACACCTGGTATTGGGCTGCGCACGATCTGGAGTATTAGCCGGCTTATGTTATTGACACGGTTAAATTCGGTGCAGCCAAGTTTGGCATGACTCTGATAAGACTGTGAAGTCTAGTACTAGAATCACGTGCAAATTTCAACAAGAAAAAAAGGACCACCGAAGTGAGAAGAATAGCACTGATGCGGCTTCTAGTCCTTGTATTAGTCCAATAAGGTATGACATTTTCATCAACTTTGAGCAAGCCATTCCTTGGTATTTATCATCACATATCACATTGGGTAGAGTCATTAGTATGAGTTAGAGAAACGAAAATGGGAAATCGAAAAAGTGCACTTCGGTAGAGTGGACTAGGGTGGATTGCAGAGTGGAGTCGGTAGTGCAAACAATTCTTGCTGTATAAGCTTGGAAGCCTTATTGTCAGTCAGTGAATAAGTATAGTGTAGTCAGTATCAGTGTAGGGGAGATTCAATATAGTATAGTGTAGTTAGTATAGCATGGTGTAGGTAGTCTGTATAGTGTAGTCTGTATAATATCCTGTATTGTCTAGTCTGGCTGGCTTCAGGTGTTATGATGTTAAGTACACTCATTGACTGGGTAGCTTCGTAATACTCAATCAATCAATACTTCACCAGGCCTGTATGCCAATCAATCAATACTTCACCAGGCCTGTATGCCAATCAACTAGTACTGACTAATCTATTCAATGGTTGGTTAGTACTCTATTGTTCAGTCATTATCTAAATCTCCATTAGTCACCATCTATTACCCTGGTTCTTGTACTGTCATACTGTTACCAAAGACGAATAGGACAATTGGTTTCATGTGATAACTTCAATTTCAAGGAGTGTTGGCTGGAGTTGTACGACTTAGGCTTAATAGTATTGAGCTGAAGTCTTAGATCTAACAATTCTGGCTTAATACTACTTAGAGTCTGTAGTATCTATCAGTATCAAATCAGCGACATATCAGGATGATTATTGTATCAGCACCATGGTAAGACAGTGACCATTAAAATTGCCATGTGTAATATCAGCTTGTTCGCAGTGGAAAAAATTACAGTATTACCCTTTGAGGGGGAATCGCAGTCCTTATATATTCTTTTGGAGTTGCAGCCAATGCTCGCGCATATCGCCACCAGATATGCACAATCTGAAACCCCCGCACGGAATTGCAACCAACAGAATATAAAAGCAGGTGTCCCCCCTAATTTTGTCGCACTGTTTTTTATTTATTTCTCCACCCTCAAATTCTAGATTCTACTCTCTTTCCATTCCTTCCTACGATCTACTTCGATTTACTGGATTCTATCTTTGACATGGTTTCCGGCCTACATCAAGCCACTTGTTATTATACAAATGAGCTATTTATTACTAGTTACTTATACTGCTCATATTACTAAAGACTACTGAACTACTGAAGACTACTGAACTACTGAAGACTATTGAATACTACTTAAGACTGATAATAGCCAGTAGTATAGTGTAGTCGGTAGTCAGTATAGTGTGTAGTAGTTTAGTGGTGCGCGTGGTTGAAGCAGAAGAGAGTGGATGCTCAGTGTGACTAGATACAGGCCATTAGTACATGGGATCTAGATGTTACAATTTGGAGTAATGGCTAGCTGTAGGGGGTGTTATCTGCAGGAATCGGTGTGGATAAATTTTTTACTACTTCAAGAGTGGAATGTAGTGTGGACTGCATAGTGTGCTCTGGAGTGCATAGTGGGATGCTTCTTGTCCTGTTCTGTCCTGTTCTGTCCTGTTCAGGGTGTAATTTTGGAAAGACAAATTTAGCCTAGAGTGGTCACGTGAGAATCTCAGATTAATTAAATATTGTCTAAATAGTGAATATTGTCTAAATAATGTGAGTTTGTCTAATTTGTCTGATTTGTCGATTTGTCTGATTTGTCGATTTGTCTGATTTGTCTGATTTGTCATCGGTCATGTGATCACTATGCTAGTCTTGAAACATAGTATTGTGCAATTATATACCGAAGTGTATATAATCTAATTCTATACTTGGAGTATTATCTAAAGTCTAATGGATGTACTGCATAGTACCAGCTGTAATGGTGCTGTATACAGGATACCCAAAGAGTATGAACGTTTCCATGAATTACTGGGTCAGTATAAAGTCCTGTATTTAACCAAAGATTTTGGACCTTATTTTGTACTGTATACAAGCAAATAACCACTCCACAGCAAATCACTCAAAATAGCATGTATACTGTAATGTCTAAATTGGCAGTGGACTTATTTAGGGTTGTTGTCCTGCACATAAAAAGGTAGTATAGTGACTGTTCAAATCGTTGGTTCCTGAATATAGTCAATTTGTAGTTTGGAAGCAAATGGCGAATGGATAAACCACCCAAAAATTAATTTTTCGGTTGCGGCCATACCAAGTGGAAAATACTGTTTCCCGTCCGATCAACGTTAGTCAAGCCACTTAGGGCCACAGTGAGTAATGCAGTGGGAGACCATGTGTGAAATTGTGGTGCTGCAATCTTTTTCTCCCCTTAGAAGGAGCACCCAAAAACAAAGGATTTTGAGTTTTGGGTATGGGTTTGAATAATTTGCACTGATTGTTGTAAATTCCAGTGGTGGTAAGAAATGGGATGATTATTTCTGGTGGTCGGAGGAGGCCGTGAAATTAGTGCGGTATTCTCGAAGCAACCAGTTTCTCCCCGACCCAGCCGCACCATGACGCACCATCACAACCGACCAAATCGAGAATGTTTAAGCGAGCAACCGGAAAAGTCCGGACCGGAAGGTCCATAAAAACAATTGAGAAGGACTTAGCGGCGGGCTCTGATTGGATGGTGGCAGGATACAGGAGCCGTGTCCAAATCCCAAATCCCAAATCCCAAAGCCAAAGCCAAAGCCAAAGCCCACCGAATTTGTTGATTAGCTAAAGTTTTAAATAGAGAAGTTTATTTAAGTCAGAAAGGGACCAGCCGTGGGTGCAGGAAGCGTATTGTTAGTATCATAACCCGCATAAAGTAACCTCAAATGAAGAAGAAAAAAAGACAGAAAAAGGGAAAAAGTCGATATAAAATTGGCCAATAATAGAAAAAACCAAAGACGTAAATATGGATATAAATATCTCTGCATATAGGTCAATAAATATTCATAAATATAATAAATATTCGTAAATATGCATGGTTGGATAGTTGGATAGTTGGAAGGTTGGATAGTTGGAAGGTTGGAAGGAGTGTATATAAGGATAAGTTGTAGGGGATTGAGAAAGAATAATGGGCCGATGGTTAGACGCAGGGTCAAGTTTGAAAATGAGACAACAAGACGGATTGGGACAAATGAGCAGAAAAACAGAAAGAAATAACAGACAATTAAGATAAAATGAAACAGTGAGAAATAGCAAGTAATATAGTTGGACAAAATGGGAAACTGAGCAGGACAAAATGGGAAACTGAGCAGGACAAAATGGGAAACTGAGCAATTGGACAAATGGACAGAATTGGACAGAATTGGACAGAAAAATGACTCAAAGGGGGGGTATATGTGCAGGAAAAAAGGGTATAATTCTAGCAGTATACAGGAAAAAAGACCGAAATGAATAAATTCAAAGTGGAAACGTATAGCGAATCAATTAAAATGGTGTGGCTGGATTGGTGTGGATTGGTGTGGATTGGTGTGGATTGGTGTGGACAATGAAAAAGAAGAAGTGGGAGAAATTCCAGTGGCGAATTTTGCAGCGATTCTAGACCTCCACACTGGGCACGTGCGCAGGGTCCACAGCCACATATTGTGGTTATACTGTGGCCGCGATGCAGGCACCACAACCACATCTTCGCGCGCCAATAGCATATAAACCTTGGGGGCACCTGAAGATGGGCCCAAAAAAACCGCCAAAAAAATAAACCCAAATAAATCCAAAAAAAGCTACATAAAAAAAATACACCAAAAAAACAAAGGTATAAGTTAAACGTTAGAATTCCAAGTTATACAATAGAAGAAGTTAAACAGATTTAAATTTTTAAGAATATCTACCCGTTTTCTCATTAAAACATTACTAGATCCAATCGCACCAGATCTAGTATACAACCCATCAGAGTCAAATCCATTTCATCAGTCAAACCAGTCCATTAATACCAGATCAGACTACTCTAATTTGGAAATCATCGTCTGTTATTCTAGTGTCTAAATTTTGGCCCGAGTGTCTACGTTCTATTCAAAGTGTCTACCGTTTGTCCTTTTTGTCCATTTCTGTCTAGTGTCAATTTTTGTCTAGTGTCAATTTCTGTCTAGTGTCAATTTCTGTCTAGTGTCAATTTTTGTCCAGTCTGACCGATTCGCACCTTTACAGCCCTACGAGCAACTCCGAGTCGCAGATTGTCATACCGCGAAGTGACTAACTCTGCGCGTGTGACTCAGAACCACGCCGAGTCGCACCCCACTATTCACTACTTAAGCCGCCTCCAACCGCACCAAACATCTCGTCTACTACTTCTGTTTATTCCCACTTTAAGAACTCCGCTTTTTTTTTTACAGCAACATCAACTTCGGTTCATTACTACTGTTTATATTAGAACTACTGTTCATTGGCAAACTTGTCTATTGGAAACTGCAAATACTGATTGGGAAATTGCAATAACTACTTCATTGACCAGTTACTTCCACTATATTATACTATTACACACTACACTTGCACTGACATTTATTACCCGCCAGGATTTTGCTGCCAAAATAAACTGATCTTGGCTTTCAATCCTGCATTTTTCGATCTATACATTACTTTCCTCAAGTCCTTACTATTGATATGACTGACGAGAGTGCATTTGAATGGAATCCATTCTATGAAGATTTGGACGTGTCGGACGTGTCGGACTCGTCGGCCCTTTCCAACCATAGCTTCTATGACCCGCTCGATTATCCACGGGAATTGCTGCCGCTATCCGAACTGCTGCTATCCGAACTGCCACTATCGGAGCTGCCTTTGGCCCAGGGCTTTCTCTATGAGTGTGCCACTTGCATGACGGCCCATTCGCCTACGCTCCCATGCAACGGACCCAATTACTCATACCTGTCGCTGCCGGCCGCCTACTCCTTGCTGGAGCCTGTATATGTCACGGAGAAGACGCTGGAGAGTACCGTTATAACGGCCAATTACCGTAAGTGGCTTCTCTCCGTCTCTCCATAATGGGCTATGCAGGCATGGCTCTTTACTTCTACTAATAAACTTTGCATCGATAATGATAATTTCTGTAGCAACATTTTTGGATTGGATGTAACTGTATTATTCACTTGGTATGTATCTTTCAGTGACTAATACTGTACTGCACTAAACCATTCCACTGGATTCTAGCTACGCTACACCTTGACTGAAATTTGTTTATTCTACTTAGTCTCTCTTCTCCAAGTCGATGAACTTGCCTCCGCTGGCAAATCTAGGGTGTCTTGGGTCATTGATGAACTCGTCCGAGTTTTGCGAGGCCTCGGCGGCCTTCCAGATCAATCCATACGAAATGGCAGCTGATTGTTAGTATAAGGAGAAAAGAAAGGTCCGTGATTCCTGTCTTCTGGATTATGGATGGCTCCTGGATGGGTGCTGGATGGGTGCTGGATGGGTGCTGGATGTAGATGACAAGATTCCAATGGTTATCAATAGAGAATTAAAAACGTAAAGAATGGGGAAAGGAATGGGAGGGAGAATGAGCGAATATGAAACCAATGTTAATGGACAGAATGGACAAAATGGACAAGGACAAGGACAAGGACAAGGACAAGGACAAAGAATGGCTAAGAGTCTGGACAATTAAAGGGCAATGGACTTGATTGAACTTGATTGGACAGTGGACAGAATGGAAAATGACCGAATGGCGTGCACTAGGACACTGGACAGATTCTAAGGAATGGACAGTGGACAGACTCGAAGGAATAAGCAGTGGACGAGTGGACAGTGGACGAATGGACAGATTCTAAGGAAGAAGCAGTGAACAGTGGACAGTGGACAGTGGAAAAGGACGAATGGACGAATGGACGAATGGAAAAGGATTATGACTGAACTGCATAGAGCAGGGACGGACGACATACCTCCGGTGGCAAATGGCCAGTAGTGTTTCATCACGGGGGTGGCAAACTTCATTGTTGGTGGTAGTAGTAATTGAAAGGAAATGTTTTACTCGCTCATGGTCGGAGTCGCACTGCACTGGCCAATAGCGGGCCGTCGCTGGTGTCCTGCATATAAGCCATAAAAACCAACCAAAAATAAAAAAAACATATTTATATATTTATTAAAGGAAAATGATAAGGAAATTTAGATAAAAATCTCACGTAGGAAACATAACTGAAAAAAAGGAAGTAAGGGGGAATATGATGGTTTGATTCCGGTATATATGTGTGGTGTACGGGTGTATTATTATGTCTTTCCAGTGCGAATTCATATTATAATAGAAACCGCATTTACACCACCTAATTCTTTTCTTCCATCTTAAATCCACAAATCCTAATAATACAAAAAAATTCATAAAAAAATAAATGGTTGTAAATTAGTAAAATGGAGTGTATACAGTAGAATACAATGTAGTTAAATTAGAAGATTGGAGTGTATGCAGTGAAGTAGAGTGGATACAGTAAAGTAGTTATGACCCTCTGAAAGGCTGCGAATCTCAGCTACTCTTAACTGACCACCTTCACTACTACTCACTCTATACTCTACAGTACTATACCAATACTGTGCAATAGTAGAATTGAGTATGTTCTACTACTGACTATACTAGTACTGTAATTTGCTAGGATTTTGATTTATTCCACTCACACATTGTATACACCTCAATAGTTCTTCAGTCCTTTAGTCCTTCAGTCCTTCAGTTCTTCAGTCCTTTAGTCCTTCAGTCCTTCAGTTCTTCAGTCCTTTAGTCCTTCAGTTCTTCAGTCCTTTAGTCCTTTAGCCCTTAGTCCCTGAGTCCTTAGTCCCTGAGTCCTTTAGTCCTTGATAGCTATTTTATACCCACGTATAGTCGCATGTAGAGTCCAATCGGATCTTTATTAGGGTCAAGTATGGCATGGTTAAATCGTGTTGTAGATAGCGTTAGTGTAGCATAGTAGTGTAGTATAGTAGTGTAGCATAGTAGTGTAGCGTAGTAGTGTAGGATAGTAGTGTAGTAAATTGTTGGTGCATTTTTTTAAGGTGCGAACCGGGTATTTATATGTGTTGGTGGTGGCTTCGCAGGTGGCTGCAAAACCTGAAACATGGCGCTGCATGCCCATGCACAACCATAAAGGGATGGCTACCCCTCTTTTAAACCAAGAATATAAAAGGCGCACCCCTGGCCTAAATTTCATACACTTTTTTTTTTACTCCTTCTCCTTTTCCTACTTCTTTACTACCAACTACCAGACTACACGCTACTAGGCACCCACTATTTATGGAACTGCTCTATATACTACAGGTGTAGATCTTGGGGTACAGACGTGTGGTGGATAGTGACGTGTTGCTGTTTACTTGAGAAAGGGTGATATGCACTGGTGGATGCGTCCAATTTAGCCTGCTCTTACTAACTAGTACTGACTCTAGAATTGAGTAATACACAGTATACTGGGCTCTACTATCAAATGTACTAAGCAAAGAAACAGATCGGATAACGTGGAGATAAAAAGCCATTGGTGCTTGGATTGATTTTTTAAATCCAGAGCCCAAGTTGATTTTCAGAATCAAAACAGCAGACCAAGACAGCAGACCAAGCCAAACAAGTTCAACCTACAAATCGGGTTATCATAGAAGACGGGCAAGTCATATGTTCTCATTAATGGACTTGAAGAATCAGCCAAAAAACACCATGCATATATTTGAAGAACTATTAATATTTTCATCATAAAGTATGACGATATATTCGAGAAGTTCAAAACCCAGTGGTGATTTTTGGAAATCTAAATTTCTCGAAAATATGAATTTTATGCAATGGCAGGATTTTCAACGTTAATTGAATCAGCCATCTCTGAGTCGGTCCTAACACCCCCTTTTAAATGGAACATAATTTGACTCTTATTGAAATTCATGGGCCCATTGCAGTGTGAAAGCTGATGTTGGAAGTTTCGCTTAAATTCTTCGTCTCCATTTGTGAAGCGCAAAATTTCCCAAAACAATTGCTTAAGATTTTCAGTCGGAGAATCGATCAGAATATCATTGATGAGAGATGCTAACCAGTTGCACCTCGATTTGTCACCACTACTCAAATAGGCTTTTCCAAGAAGGAGAAAGATTTTGATGATTTTGGCACTGAAGAAAACTGTTTTCTGGTTGCAGTTTCAGAAGCTGTGTCTGGCTCAAATACGAAACATCCATTTGGTTGTCAAGGGTAAACCTGATTCCCTCCGGAACCTGCACCAGATCAAAAACAAGTTTTGAAGAATTTTGTCAATTAGCTCATACTCTTTGAGTTCGACGCATGAAAGCTGGCAATATGAAGTTCCTTGAGCCCGAGGCACATTGACTAGTCCTCTCTTACTGATCTACTCTACTATTGGCTCCAGTACTAACCGTATACTACTGACTGACTACTGACTGTGACTACTGACTGACTACTGACTGTGACTAGCAGCTCATATTGTGCAGTCTAGTCCAGTAGACTGACCAGGTAAGATTGTACCTTAGGTCTTTGCATTATGAGTCACTGGACAGGCTCTTCTACACCGGACAGTCCTTCACTACTAAGTAGTCTGTGGTCAGCAAGAGTAGTAGACAGTATAGTCAGGTTATATTAGAGTAGTGTACACCACTACTTCTCTACAGTACAGTGTGGATTGGTATAGTGTGGATCAGTGTGGTACTACCGACTTATGGTAGTGCATATAGTCGGTCTACAGATTCAACTATACGGCTTGTCTATATACAAGAATCATCCAGGCCTTGACCAGACCCAGATCTCCATTTGTCTCCAATACAAATGTTAATTGGCAATCTCGAGAGAAATGTTTATTTGGCATCTCGACTGTACCATCACTGCATATACCGATACCAGTGGGTGTTTTTTTTTTTTTCATCACTTTCAAGAGACACTCTTTAGAATTCCATCCAGTTGCCCAATTAATTGGGAATTCCAAATCGTTGTTCTGATTTATTGGGAATTCCATGGGTTGTTCCTTTATTGACACCTGGACTGACGTCATAGTGAGTCAGACTCACCAGCTCGTATTTCTGAAAGCAGAACTTGCTGAGCTCTGAAGATAAGGTTTCACTGCATTCCTGAATGACTTAATGTGCAGTGTAGACTTCTGGATTTCCCGGTCCTGCATACAATCAGAACCTGCATATCATCAAATCCACCAAGACTAAGCCAAAGAACAGAATCTCTTAGACAATTGGAAAGTTGGATTGGACAGTTGGATTGGACAGTTGGATTGGCCAGGGGTGGTGGAGGGAATTGATTCGGGATGCACTGATGTTCTGTTCGAGGTGTGGGCACGTGACGCGCGACATGTCCCCACATTCACCTGGACTTTTCCACTTCCACCACATGACACCCAAAAACTACCACACGGCTAACCCCGAAATCTCGGCTGCCATCGACCGTAACTTGGGTCCGTTTCCCGTGGCACAGGTTTTGGACGAAGACCGGTTTTTCCAGACCCACTCCCCGCCTGCATACTTGCCCGAGGTCGAGGAGCAGGTGCAGGCCTTCATTGCCCACTGCAACGACACTGGCAAACGTATCGTGTTGGTCACCAGCGGCGGCACAACCGTACCTCTTGAAAATAATACCGTCCGCTTCATTGATAACTTTTCTGCAGGAACCAGAGGCGCCACTTCCGCCGAATACTTTCTTGAAAATGGCTATGCAGTCATTTTCTTGCACCGGGAGTTCTCCCTCTTGCCATACCTGAGACACTTTTCTCATACCACCAATTGTTTCCTTGACTTCATGGTGGAGAACAATAATAAGGTGGAGATTTCGCCGGAATTCGCCGATGAAATGTTGGAGGTGCTTAGAAAATACCACCAGGCCAAAGCCTCCGGCTCGCTTCTCCTTGTGCCTTTCACCACAGTCAACCAATATGTGCACACGTTGCGGAGTATTTCTCAGAACTTACTGCAACAGAAGGAACGGGCGCTTTTCTACCTAGCCGCTGCAGTGCTGGACTTTTTCTTGCCGTCTTCCCGCATGCCAACGCATAAGATCCAGGCCCAATCCAGTGGCAAGTTGGTGGTGGATTTAGAGCAGGTGCCCAAGTTTTTGCGCCGTTTGGTGGACAGTTGGGCACCGCAGGCCATGATCGTGTCGTTCAAGTTGGAAACCGATGATACCATTCTCATTAAAAAGGCCTCCGAGGCCTTGAAACGTTACCACCATCAGCTTGTGATTGGCAACTTGTTGCAGACCCGGAAGAAAGAGGTTGTGTTCGTAACTGCCGATGGGCACCAGAGATGGGTCCGTGTTGCTGATGATACCACGGAGATCGAAAGTCTCATTATCCCTGCCGTGATCGAGGAGCACGATAAGTGGGCCAGACGGTGGAACGAAAGTGCATAACCTCACACATTCATCCATAACCATAAATTGTTCATTTGTGTTTGTAGGGTTATAATTCCTCGTTCAGAATAGGAACATCCTGCATATAACACAGTATCACTGAACTCATCCATATCCTATTTCATAAACCCATTATAGGAAAAAACATTTCATAAACCCTTATTGAATTACCATTGGCGCTTGAAGGGATATAAAGTCCTGGTTTTGAAGATAGTCCTGCATATAACACCGGATCACCGAACACCATTCCAAAAACCCCTAGAGGAACGACATTCCCACTCCACATTGAAAGCCCTTTCGGATGGAATCGCCCGAATGTGCCGCCAAAGGTAAAACGAAATTGACCTCAAACCTCGTCTGTGGATGGTTGTAGAGTATACCAAAGCCGTATCCTATGCAGTACTCACTTTTGAACTGCTTAATTGTCTCTGAAAATGCATTTCCGCCACCCGCAACTTTGCCAAAGTTCAAGAAATTGTGCATTTTGAACCCCGTATCCCTAGGAGTGTATGGAATGTGGCTGATTAGGGAAGCTCCTCCACTTAGGAAAAAATCACCTCCCACGGACGAGTTGATGCTCTTGGGGCCGAGTCCTTGGGCGGAAAAGGCCCGTACATCGTTGGGGCCACCTGCATGGAAGCGATCCAAGATACTGGACGGTCCCTGTTGAGCGTTGAAGAGAGCTCCAGCTTTCAGGGTTAGGATCAAGGTGTGATCCTGCACAGAAGACGCCATTTGAGCTTCGGCCACGATTTTAGTATATGCCACATTATTATACCGGAGAAGGCCACTTTTCTCCAATCCAAGGCGGAAAAAGCGGCCACAGGATGGCGTCACGTGATGGTCACGTGTATCGTACTTCACATTCAAAAGCACCGAGGTCTTAAGCGTATCTTTCAGCTGCACCATCACCTCCAACGATCTGGAGCCCTGGTTACTCAACCGTCTCCAAGCGGATTCCAACGCCACATCAAAATTCCATGCTCCGCCCAACCGACTGCTGATTTTATGTGCCGTACCCTTCGTATCCACCGAGCCCTGCATCCAGTCCAAGTTCCGAGTATGTGTGAAGACCAGAGAGTCCCATAAAAAACGGGCATCGTTTAGGATGGGCAGGGTGTAATTCAAGAGATACGACAGGGGTGTTTTTGTTCCGGAAATGGCATCGAAAACCACACTTTCTGCTCCGCCAAAAAGGTTTTTGAGCTGGAACTGTATATAACCGTCTCCTTCTCCATTACCGATATTGGTACCTGTTTTGGCGTAGAAACGTTTTTGGGGGATGAAACTGAACACGGGCACGACTTCCATTGTATCGGATTGGTTTGCTTTAAGTCGGTCCTTGAAGGATGCCGAGATGGGTCCCGAGGCCGAGGCCGAGGCCGAGCTTGAGTTTGAGTTTGGGGAAAAGCTTGGGGAAAACGCCGAGCTTGCAAACACCGAGCTCGTCGAGGTTCGGCGTTGGGGCGGAACACTATGCACCGAAACAACACATTGTTCTAGAATATCAAGCTTGACCAAATTCAGATACAGATGCAGGAGCCGAGATAAAAAATCAGCCAATCGGACCGGTTTATCCAGAAGTAACCCTCGGATCTGGTGCTGAAGAAATGCATCCCGGAAATCCTGGCTATTGGAGAATTGTACATTCCGAACCTTGACTGGGCGCGTAGAGTTCTCCGCAAATAACTCTTCGAGGGCGTTTTGACTTTGCTGCATGAGCACGTGCTGCTGCTGCTCGACTATCTGCAGGAGCTCCTTTTCCAGGGCATTTAGAGTTTGTTCATTGCCCCGCGAGATGCGGTCCATGAACAGTTCCTCTGTTTCGAGTGACATGTTGCGGAGATTGAGAGAGTGTTGAAGGTGTTTCGCATGTCATGCGAAAGGTTGGACTGCAGATAATATAAACTGGAGTGTATATAAACCTTTTGGGAGGGAAATACTGCATATAAGATAAAACAACAGAGTGCATATAAGCCATAAAGGAGTGCATACAACCCAAAATCAATAACCAAAATCATTCATGTCCTTCATTAAGTAATTAGGTATTTGAATATAGTGTTTGAATATAGTGTTTGAATCTATTGTATGATCTAGTGTATGATCTACTGTTTAATATACTGTATGATCTATTGGTGGTGGTAAAAATTGTGATCCCTAGTGTTAACCATGGTTTCGTTAGACCCAAATTGGTGCGGTGCTGCACGACCCATAATTTCTACAACCTCCAATTTACAACCAACTTCAAAAATATCTTCAAAACAATTAAATCCACTGAAACTGATCTAGTGTAAATTGCAGCACGGAGTAAATCTCAGTCCGATCTAATCACATGATGTAAATTCCACAAACCCCACTCCAACGGCTACTAAGCATTGTACTGCATCGTAGTCATTAAGAAGTAGTATAGTGAAGTACTAGTAATGTAGTACTAATACTGGTAAAGTAGTACTAATACTAGTAATGTAGTAAAGTAGTACTAATACTAGTAATGATAGTATTAGAGGGTGAAGCCCAAGTTGAAGCAGGTTGCTGTAGTAAGCAATGAATGAGGTGAAGCTGCTTAAAATTTGGAAGGCAACAATTGTACTTTCACATTCACCATCCAATCAGAATCAGAGAAATTGAATCAGAGAAATTGAATCAGAATTAGGGAAATTGAATCAGTGACTGTGAATCAGTGACTGTGAATCAGTGACTGTGAAACTGTGGCTGTGAATCAGACTCAGAACCCGAATCCGAAGATCACTGAAACTGTGACTCCATGAATGTCAATCTGAATCAGTGAATCAATGAATCAATGAATCAATGAATAGTGAATACTAAATCTGTGAACCGCTTTTCGTAGTGGTACTACTTAGTACTACTTAGGAGGAGGAGGAGTAGTAGTAGTAGTAGGGATTATAGATGTGGACTAGTGCGCGAACTGGTTCTGAACGTTATGAGATGTATGGATGTGCATTCCAGAATTCGTTTATATGCCGGAGCAAGTAACAGTGAACGAGGGAAGTTTTGATTTTCTGGCAACAAACCCGGTAAAAAGATCTGAAATTGGGATCAAATCATATTCACAGTATTATCTCTTTAATTCCAAAGTTTCAATCTGCTATCATTTCTGGAACCCTGAAAACCCACCCCTAGCCGGACTGCACATAAGCACATGGCATATGCATGTCTGCACACAGTAGTAGTATAGTAGTAGTATAGTAGTAGTAGTAGTATAGTAGTAGTATAGTAGTAGTAGTAGTATAGTAGTAGTATAGTAGTAGTAGTAGTATAGTAGTAGTAGTAGTATAGTAGTAGTAGTAGTATAGTAGTAGTAGTAGTAGTATAGTAATAGTAGTGTAGAAGTGGTAGTGGTACCTCCATTATGATCCTTCATAGTCCATACTTAATACATACTCTTATTCCCATACAGAGTACTCCATGTTAAGAGACATCTCAGTTGCTGTCAAACTAGTCACTCCATAATCAGTAGTCAGTCCATAATCAGTAGTCAGTACGTAATCAGTAGTCCATAAAAAGTAGTCAGTTCTTAATCAGTAGTCAGTCCATAATCAGTAGTAGCACCGAATCAGTAGTGGTCCATAATCAGTAGTAGTAGCAGTAGTAATGATTCCTCGAAGTGGTAGTATATTCTAGAGGTACCAGTAAGGAGAGGGTGTACCTTAGGTAACTTCACATTTCATTCTCCTCGATTAGGACTTGATTAGAAAAAATACAAGCTGGTGAATGGCCATAGTTGAGAATAGAGGTCCATAGTTAAAAGTAGAGGTCCACAGTTAAGAGTATAGGTGGACAGATGAAGAGTAGGGGTAGATTGGTGGCGGATTCTGAGAGCCTTTTAAATAGTCGCACCAAATCACAGTAGTGCATACTAATCAATCTGGATACTAGGTACTATTACTGGACATGATGATGTAGTAGACCAAGTAAGTGATATGGTAGTGTAGGATTGGGATTTTAATCTTCCTGTGTATAGTGTTATATAGTACTACTGTATAAAATACGTACTATACTCTTGGAACTTGACTCTTGATACTTGACTCTTGATAATTGACACTTAACTCTTGATATACTCAGTCAATTTCTTTATGAATAAGACCATTAGAAAGCTGCAGTTCTGGAGATTTCAATGAATCTTTTTTTAGCATTATAGGTGCAGAATTGCCGTATCTGGCGTGGGCTGAATGGACCGGGTGTACGGATCTTCTCAGCTCTCAGCCTATCGTTCAATTTACTCATCCTACATTACCTCTGGTGCAGAAGATATTGGTTATAATATATGCAATCGGAACCTATTCTTATTCTGACTACTCGCAAGCTGGACCCTTGGTTATGAGCCCTCAATCACATCCAGGACTCAAACACCTCAGAAACAACACTGAAAATCATGTAAACAGTTCCAACCTTCCTTTCTAACTTCTTGCAGTCTGGTATCTTTTCTTGTAACATCACTCTAGCTGATTTCTTTCAACTCGTGACCTCACTGTTTTGTATATAACCACAGATGTCCGCCAAGAGATCGATTCATGTATCGCTCATGCATCACTCATGCATCCACTCATAGACCAATTCATCGTTCCATTGTCAGCAGATCGAAATCGCCTCAAAGAAACAGACTATTAGTCAGCATTAGACAGCATTACATCGACTCGCCCAATCATATTCTGGTCTTTTTTTTCTGTAATGTCTGATGTCCTGTAACGTCTGATGTTCTGTAACGTCTGTAATGTCCCGTACGGTGTCATTATTAATTGAGGCCACCTTCTGGAGCCTGTATAGAAACCATTGGCACATCCAGAAAGTAGGAGTTCATGAACTTGCCGTCCGGAAGCTGAATCCCCGAGTGCATGTTCTCTGGGTCACCCGGCTGGTTCTGCATCGCCTGCTCCTCTTCCACCAAGAGACGGATACATTCTTTTCCGGCCTCGGTCTGGAAGTGCCGGCGTAAAGCATCGGCTCGGGCGAACTTGCGCGAGCACCCAAACTCGGTGCCGTCTCTCAACAAACCCTTGCACTGGTACTTCTTTTCGCCTGAGTGCAACTCCTCGTGCCGCTTTTTATCGTGCTGCCGGGCAAAAGCCTTGCCGCAAACATTGCAGATATACGGCCGCTCGTCCGTATGCGTTCTCAAATGTGACTTGAGGTTATAGGGTCTAGTGAACCGCTTTTCACACAACGTACAGGCATGGAGCGATGGATGGATCTGGGTTCTTTTGGTCGCGATCGGTGCATTCGCTAGCTCCAACATTTTCTCCCGTGCAGACATGGCTTTAAGAGACTGCTCTCTCTCATCGTCGTAATCCGAGTCGTAGTCGGAAGTTTCGGCCCCGCTATAGTTGCTGGGGTCTCTGGACCTCGACCGGGACCGGGAAGTGGACCGGGAATGAACTTTTCGGGAATGCGCCGATTGCCGGCCCCGTTTGATATTCTGATAATCCTCGGGGTTGAGGAATTGGGAATCGGAGGGCAGAGGCTCAAGCGGACTGTTAAGTGAATACACAGGACTGGCTCCAGAAGGACTGGAGGGCACGCTGGCGTACTGCTCTGGTCTTTGGAGGTGTGGCTGGGCCATATTGGAGTGGTGGCCCGGACCCGGAGTGTTGGACGAGTTATGCGAGGAATTGCTGAAAAGAGAAGGTGTTTTGCGTGCCACCACCTCGGGGGCCTCCTGGATGGAGATAGTCACGTGGTTTTCGGTATCGTTGTAGCTCGAAAGATTGTTTTCCGTGAGCTGGAACAGCTGCTGCCCGATATCATTGTAGGACTGTCCAAAAGTATTCCGAGGAACTGTAGCACTATGAGAGAACTTGGGGTCTGGGGCAAGTGGAGAGTGGTGAGGACTGGTCATCTGCATCAAGTTGGTGGTGGAGATGGATTGTCCTAGCGAAATCTCCTGGTTGAAGGTGTCACGAGCCCGCAACTGGGTGGGAAGAGGCTCGAAATACGAGTCCTTGGGCTGGATAGCGGCCGAGTTGTTGCCACTAAAGTGGGAGGCGGCATCCTGGTATGGCACATTGGCATTCAGAGACACTTCTGAGTGCGCCGAATGGGCGTAGCTGGAGGTGGCCAGGCCTGCACCGTAGAGACCAAATTGGGAAGGTGCCAAGAGGTTCAGCGAGGCGATGGGAGTGGGGTTCGAGAAGAGGAAGCTATTGCTATCATAAACCGAATTGTTGGAGTGGTTGGGGTCGGTGGGGAACCGATTAAGAGCGTTTCGGTCATGGGAAGATGCCGAGTTGGGCGAAACAAGCGAGCTTTCCAAATCTGTGCCAAAAGCAGGCGTTTGCGAGACATTCCGGATATTCTGGATGTGCTGGATGTTCTGGTGGAGAATCTGAGGGCTCAGGAGACTGGGCGGGTAGTTCTGTGGAGTTTGGACGTTCAGCGGACTCAGAAGACTGTGAACGCTGGTAAGACTCTGGGGGTTTTGGAGCGTCTGGAGCCCGTGCCCACTATACTGGCTATCGTTAAAGTGGTGGAGGCCGCCGAAAGTATTCACGCCCTCGTAATTCAGCGGGTTGTTGCCATTTTGAAGGTGGGCAAGGTCTGCGTGGTGGGAAAAGTCCGGTTGGCCCAATGATAAGCTCTGGTCTAGGCTAAGAAATGGGTCCTTCTGGTCGTCTCTTTCCATGGGCGGCGGCGACACCGTAACAAAGTGTACAAAATCGTCAGTATAATCCAGCATAGCAAACAGTTTAAGGATGTTTAAGGACAAGCAAATTTGACAACAGCAATCGATAGAAAGTCAATCGATAGAAATAGCAATCGATAGAAATAGCAATCGATAGAAATAGTAATCGATAGAAATAGTAATCGATAGAAATAGTAATCGATAGAAATAAAAAAAAACAATCGATAAGAACCAAGAGTTCAATGGTGCAGTTTCGTGGATTCAATAAATGGAAAAAAAGTTGGGTAAGGAAAGGAGTAGATTTTGTGGGACAGAATTGCGGGACAGAATTGCGGGATGGGTGTGTGGGTTTTGTGTGCACTTTTGAGTAACGGGTAATTAGCGGCTAAGAATAGGCGGCTAAGAATAGCAGTGTGTGGCAGCAGGAGATTGGGGGGGTGGGGGATGGGGGGGGGGGGGGGGGGGGG
>NLAD01000873.1:110305-129121 GCA_002370245.1 Metschnikowia sp. 04-226.1
GGGAAGGCACAAACACCAAAGGGGACCGGTTGAAGGATTGTGGGAAAAGGGAGGCAAAAAAAAAGCGGGAGGCTAAGTAGTAAATAAAAGATGAAAACGGCAGCCAAAATAGAAGGGCACAAGAGTAGTGTGGGAGAAGGGGTATTTATTGAGATGGTACGGAGATGCGCTGTGCGTATGGACAGTCGGCTGGTGACCCGTACCTCCGGGCAAGTTTTGTTAATTTGTAAGCACAATGCATGAATGCAGGTCTTGGCCGTTTTAATGAGTGAAGCACGGCTGGGCTGCCGCTCTGTGTGCAGTACATCCATGCCCACCTGCGTCTTCGAATGCGCCGAAATGGTGGCCTTTTGCAGTCACCGGTTCCGGGGTTGACTGCCGAGGGGGAAGATACTTATCGAGGATTGTTTGACGGGGGTACTCGAGGGATTGCACGTGCTTTCCTCGCGTGTGCCCTCGGTACAAGTTCTTTTTGAAAATCGTACTCTAAATTGGACACCGTGGTCTTTAAATTAAAACCTTATAAAAAATAAAAAAGAATTTTCTTCGAGGGCTGAAACAAAAAGGTTGCATTTAGCGAGCCAGATGTGGAAGCAATTCCCTAATCGGGACTCGCATTGGGGAATGAGTAACCTGACATTTCCAGATTCAGGTGGGTCCCAGATTCTTGGCTTAAGCGAGCGTCATGTTTGCTGCAAAGCCCAGTAAGGCTGTGTGGTCAGGTGATGAAAGTCGGCATCTATATGCACGCCCCCGGTTTCCGGAGACGCATTGTGTGCAGGCGGCTGAAGCATCGCTGGCCGAGAAACCGCAGGCGTGTGGGACCTCATGCGACCCTGCGCATGGAAGCGGGCAACTTGCGGCGAGTTTCGGGCTTCGGGTAAATCTCCATACATCTGTGAAACGTCTTTACTTTTCCACTTTAACTGCTTGTTCTCTCGCTTATGCTTCTCCTTCCGACGTGCCCACGTCGGAATGCCTGCATGGTCCCCATGCAATCTCGGGGGGCCTCGTCAATCAACAATGTTCTAGACCTGTATACCGCTCTTGGAATCATAAACTTAATCTACAATGGCTCCTGTATACCATGTTTAGACTAGTGGTTAATCAAAATGTGGTACTGCAGATAATGCCACCCTCCAGCCCAACCATCAGCTATTTCCTGTATACCACTCTGAAACTGGAGGCTTATCATCCGGATCTCATGCACATGTCGCCTATTTCCAAGGCCTATTGATCATGGATTCCTGCATACCATGCATTAGCCTCTTTCACCCAAAAAGCTTCACAATGTGGGTACCTGCACACAGCCCGCTTTAAGCTTCGGTAATTTCTAAATAATGCGGCGTCCTGCACATAACTCAGCCCTCGGACGCCCCCGGAACATTAATAACGCCCGTCTGCATTCACGCCAAATTCTGCAGAACCCAACAATGTTTCATTCCTGCATGACCCTCCTTCGAACAGAGTGTCCATAGGTCTCGCGACAGTAGTAAAGTGACTCCGACAAATCCGGGGAGTTGAGGTCGCGTGACATCACCCCCGGTACTTCTCACCCCCGGTGTGTACCACCCCCGGTATGCACCCTTCCCACCGGTATGTACCACCGCCAGTATGTACCACCCCCGGTATGTACCCTCCCCACCAGTACGTACCACCCTTGGTATTTAACCCCCGGTTTGATGCCCGGATATATGTTCCCATCAGATCACACCACCGGAACACAAGTACATTCTCCTACTATGCAGTACCTCCAACCTTATTCACCTCCACATCAACCACCACGTGCCAGACATCCGGGGCAAACGTCTTAACCTTTTCGAGGTGGAGCACGTGACCTTTGAAGTCGGCCGCAACGCACGTTTTGAGCCCGTCAATTTCCAAAATGTGCACATTTTCATGCACGTGCACGGTGGTCGGATACCGGTTCCCCAGTAATAACCCCTGCACGATTCTCCACGATGGCCGCAGCAGGGGCAACAAACCGAGGTTCACGTGACTCACATTTAACTGGTCGGAAATACATTCAAGGCGTGCGTTGGCATATTCATTGGACTCGTGGAAGATGCACGCTTGTATGCCGGACCGCCGGAGCTCGGCAAAGATTTCCGGATTAAACTCGTCGCCCCGTCGGAAAACTTTAAATTTGAATCCGTTTTGGGTAAGTCCGCGGCAGAGACCTTCAATTGACCACGGATTGATTTCCCACGCAAAGATTTGGGCTCCATTTTTTAGGTACGAAAAACTGAAATAGCCGATGCCTGCATATAAGTCGATAACTGTAGTACCCTTTAGGTTGGTGTACTGGTCTAGGAGTCGTTTCTTCTCCTTAATATTTCCCCGGGAAAACATGGTGTACATAGGAGCCCATGCCTGATGGATACCGTTCTGGGTCACGTGACAGAAGAAAGCATTTCCGAGGTCTTGTTCCGAGGGAGCAGCGAATAAGGCCTCGGTTGGTTTGGGGCCAAAGTCCCCGAATATTGGGTGGATATTAAATGGCCGCCGCATGACGTCATCCTCCACTATAGGCTTATTAATGGCCAAATGCGTGTAGCGGCGGAATTCCGGGAACAGGAGGATTTCCTGGAAGAGAAGGGTGCCCACGTGACCTGCAAATATGGTCTCCCACTGCGGGTGATCGAAAGTCAGCGCATTAAAGAGAACCATGGGCGGGTAAAGAGACCATTTCCGAGGGAGAGATGTAGTAATTTCGGGGGAAACGGGCACGTGATGTTTTCCCAAAAACGTCATGATTATTTCACCAAGTGTGTGTGTGGCGTCATTGTTTGTGTTTTGGGTATAAGGTTCGATGAGGACCGAGGGCAAGTGATGGAGAAGAGATTCGAGGGCCACCGGGGTTGCGGAGGAGTAGATGCAGTACCTGCCGTCCCGGTTCTGGATCTTAGGGATTTTGGAGAAGACGCCCGCATGCAGGAGCAGCTCCTTGATCTCCTTAACGAGGCCCAGATCCCTGGTTGTGATTTGAGACATGGAGAGGAAGAGGTGTTGTGTGCAGGTGGTGAAGATGAAACCGCGAAATAAGTTTCAAAAAGTAGAACCTAACATCCGTACCTCCACACCCCCCTCTCCCCCCCCTCCCAATTTACAGCCACCAAAAAAACTCAAATATTAATTTTTATTATCAACTGATAATTTACAGCATGTTGTTCGTAAAAAGATTGGAAGATCGCAGACTGCATGTGGCGTACATGTTTCAGCCGTACAGGTGTTTCACGCAAGTGCAGGAATGCATATCCCAGGGATATATATAAGGGCGAGGATCCCCCCTCCCCCCTATCCCTTTTTTTTTCATTACTACATGAATAATACAAGGAACAAAATGTTCAAATACAGGAATTGAATCCAACGCCATGCACTTCTCCTAGTGACACAAAGTCTAGCCCTAATATACCGGGTTGGATAGATCATGTTATTCTTCTACAGTTGGTGTACCAATCGGCATTGTTTCAAGAGAAAGTCAAATTTAAGAAAGAGGCTAATTTAACAGAAAGGCAATTTCACTCTATGTGGCTAATTCAAATTTAAGAAAAAGGCTAATTTAACACAAAAGGCAATTTCAATCTATGTGGCTGATTCAAATTTACAGAAGCGAAGTGGGTGTTCAGCTACTGGATGCAGTCCTCTTTCCCGAAAACTAGTTATGGGTCCCCACTGCATCGAGGTTAAATTCTCCATGAACTCGAGTCATGATCGAGGATCTTCAATTGAGATTTTAAGGCGGGGCCCAATCACCAATGAACTGCTCGTTATCCGGTATAAATGCCTCCAAATCCCACGGATGGCACTCTTGGTGGTGGTGTAAGGTGTTTCCAGATGCACAGCAATAGGTGTTCTCCCATAGAAGAGAAGCAATTAGTGCTGAATGCTGGTAATTCCTGAGATCAAGGCTTCGGTACTCGTGCCTGAGAAATGATAGTGATTAGATCCATCCACGTCTACAGTCTGCTCCTGAAGATGAGATACAGGAGAGTGGACTTGATACCAGTGGCATAAGATGTAGTAGGTATACAAATGGGTATTATGGAGTACTTAGTATTACTAAAGTCATCCATAGTCACCAATACTTTATATTCTTGATGCAGTGCTTATAACCAATCAAACACCATTCTTATGAAAGCTGCAATTCCCGAGAGCCCTAGATTCCCCATAGAGTTACCAATTCAGATAAGTCATGTGTATTGGAGTTATCTGCAGGAACACACGAAAGGTGCTGCATGAGATATAGAGTGGTAGTATCGTAGGTATATTACTACTACTCACTCTTTAATTTCCCTTGGGTTTTGTCAACAGGGCCTCCAATCGGGGATCCACCATTACCGGCAAAAAGCCTCGGTCCTTACGCAACATACCCAACTACAAGACACCAAATTCCACCAAGAGTTCGAGATCTGGATGCTCGAGGATCTTATGGGTGACCTTAAGAAGGAACTTGAGCAGGAGAAATTGAATCTCGACCATTTGAGGGGATTTGAGCCGGTCCCGGTTTCCAGTTTAAGGCAATAATTCCAGCTTCACCAGAACCAGTAAAAAATAGCAAAATGAGCTAGGCAAAAGAAATCGGACCATCACGGAAAAATAGGTAATATGGTATGGTTTTTCAGTGGGAAGGTTGAAGTTTGGGAGCAAATCCCAAAGAGCCAGTGGTAATTAAAATCAACGAGGTATCATTTAAAAATGAGACGAGTAACTCAGGCTCATGCATAAGGTGGAAGAAACCCTTGAACTAGTGCATGTCACCGACCTGCATCTAGATGCATTCGCCCAAATTAGAAGAATAGATACTCTTCCATTCCCACATACACTAGGATGTACCTAGATAGTCGAATGTGTAGATAAGATCACCCACTTTTTTAGTGGATTTATAGTTCGTTGGCTTTCCTTGAATGATAATTCCATGCAAATCCACTCTGTAGTTTCCATCTTCTTGCCACTTTTGTACAGTAATAAAGCCTGTAGTACACTTAATAATATACTATTCGGACTATTGTACTGAACGAACCCACATTATGTAAAAGGTCTCACATTTTCTTTAATTGGACAAGAGACAGTTTAAGTTCTTGATCAAACGGTACTTGAATAATGACTTCAAGATTTCTGATTCGGAAAAATCCTTTTTCCCCAACTTCTAGCGCTTCATTATGCCTCACCACTATAAACAAAGTTGTGTTGAGCTTATACCATAGTTAGACCATAAGCTGGAACTAATATGTAATTGGTCTCTAAGACTCTAATGAGTGTGGAACGTCATTTTTACCTGACTTATTTATGGATTGTCTGAGCTAACTCTTGTTTGTACAACTATACTGGAAATTTATAGCCGTAAATCCAAAGAGCGAGACCTTCTTTTTATATGCGCACTCTGCCCCTTATGATCACAAAGAGGTTTCGCCACCTCATACATATTGCAGACCAATATCTGTTTCATCTGCATATAAGTATACATCACCAGATGTACTGGTCCTCACGGTGAAGACTACTACTAATGTAAGTAGTGGTACTGTATACTACTAAAACCAATATCTTGTTGATAAGCACACTGGCAACCACTAGAAGCACAGGAAGATATTGGTCTCAATGGATCGATTGTCAGACTTGTATGCCATACTCTACAGACTAGTAGTTGTTGTAAATAGCATCAAACTACCAATCCATGAATTTCTTGGTGTACTGATTTTGAGATGTAGTCATGTGCAGGACACTGTAATTGTGAAGTTAGTGGATTGGTGGTGTTTGATTTTCTGTTTGTTGGTGTGTTAGGGACTGAGATTCATGGGTTTCCGAGTGGACTTTTCTAGATGGGGTAATGCCTGAAGAGGATGCACTTCGGGTATAAGAATGCGGTTCGGTTATCTCCGGCCGGATCTTTGTTATCTCCGCATAGCACAAAGGATTTCTGTGCAAAGCGGGTATCTCCGCGCGGATATACCCTTCACTCGGTATTTCCGTATATCCTGTCGGCCCTACCACCAGTTTTCTCCGCTACTCTCCCGTTTCTCCGCCTCCCCACGTCAAACCCCTCTTTTAAATCCGCAACCACTACTAGTCAAAGTACCATTATCTCTGTCCTCGTCCATTATTATGTCCGTGCTAACGTGACACACTCTACCAGATCATCATATGATTGGTCTCCACAATTACACTTCTATTCACAGAATTCTAGATTGACCAAATGTAATGACCCTAAAAAACTAGTCTTTTAAACCGTTGGTCCATAGAATAACTCTATTTGAGTGAATTGGTGGGTGTACTGGACTATCGGACAGACTAGTAGAGTACTGTGCAGTCACGGATCTGCAGCGTACTTAACAGTACTTAACAGTACTTAACAGTACTTAACAGTACTTAACAGTACTTAACAGTACTTAATAGTAACTGTTAGGTAGTGGTAGAAGTAGATAACGGATCTCTGATGGAGGTTTGAAGCACGAGTGGGTGATATTGCTAGAATGCTGTATTCCTTGAATGCTGTATTCCTTGAATGCTGTAGTCCTTGATTTATACTACTGTATTAGCGGAAAATGTCTTAATCTGTTTTCTATGGAACTGTGATCATCGAAATAGGCTTCAGGTCATGGTAATTTGGTGAACAATTATTGCTTTTTAAGAGTGTATTATATTGTTTAATTGCCCATTCAGTCAATTGTACACTAACAAAATAGACGGACGGGGAACCCTACTTTATATTGTAATTGCAGGACGCTTTTGTGAACAAGGGGGTGGCAAAAAGATGAAATAAGGGGGTGGCAAAAGATGAAACAAGGGGGTGGCGAAATCTGAAACATGGTTGCAGTTGGCTGCAAGTCTTGAGGTGCGCACTATAAAGGGCCGACTTCCGCCTGTCGCAGCTTTTTTTGTGTTGCATTGAAAAGAGCCCTGGAACTGAGACATGGTGCTAGAGTCGTGTCACGTGCAGTTGAAAATAGGATAAAATGGTATGATACAGACTATTTATGGAGTCCATAGAGAGAAATATGCAGGTGGGGCATAATATCTATTTTATTCATTTGTTAACTAGTCATACCAACCCTACTCGACCCTTCTCTTGTCTAGTGATAGTCAGGAGACACTTATTGTGTCATACTACATTTAATCATTATAACAATTTACAATGGGCTTTTCCATGACCTCCAACTTTTTACTGATCCGTGTTACTAAACATAAACCTACGAATGATCCTATATTTCATCAATTATTTGTTAAACTTGGTTATGGGATATCTTTAAGTGACAATCTGCTAAAGCTAGAGATTTGAATTTCCAAGTGGAATTTTATTTGATTTTATTGATTATACATTCATTAAAGAGGTTAATACTGTTGATCCTATATTTATGATATCATGCATTACTCCTACTGGTCTACATCAAGTCTAATACTCATAGTATACATTTGTGGAAATGGCTAAAGCTGCCACATTAGACTTGGAGAAGTCGTACAATAAAGTACAATATATTAAACTAATGTGGTTAATGACAGAACAGACCGTTTGAAGGTCAGATCTACTCTATACTAAACTCTACTACCAAAAGAGTAAGATGGTATATCAGTGTTACTCATCTGANGTTAATGACAGAACAGACCGTTTGAAGGTCAGATCTACTCTATACTAAACTCTACTACCAAAAGAGTAAGATGGTATATCAGTGTTACTCATCTGAATTTATAGACTGCAGACTGACTGTGGACTGTGAAGAATTTGAGTTGGTATGAATTCTAATCACGTTACTGCTGGCCAAATACTTACTACACAGTTCACAATTATATACTATTTAAGCATGCCCTGCACAAAGCGATTTATCCCTAAGTTCCAACATAAACCATCAGAACTAAAATCTATACAATAAATGTCTGATTCAGAGCATATTTAATTTACTGGGTTAAGTGTGTATGATTTTTTTAGTCGGGGCAGTGCACATAACCTTTTTCGTGCCGGACTCATATGGTGCGCCGCGGCCGCGAGGTGGCTGCAGCCGATCGCAAATCATCCAATGACCCGATAGAAGATCCGAAACACAAGGCTAATTGGTTTGAAACAAGCCTTTCAGCTCTGTTTTCCTGCACACCGCCTCCGTTGTCCTGCACCCAGTGCCGGCATCTGTTTCCAACCCCCCAAAATCTCCATCATGTCTCCGAATCCGCTCCCCAAAACGAGCATGCTGGATCTGGATTTGGCTCATGTCCGCCTCCAGCCCGATGCTACCCGGTCTTCAAATTTCCTTTCGACTTCCCAAGAGAATGTTGTGTCTGGATGTGAAATGATGCTGGTAGAAAAAATGGAAGATGAGAATGGACCAAAAGACCGTGATGTACTGAAATGTTGGGAGGGCGAAAATGGGGTTTTGGAGGATTCTGAAGGGTTTGGGTTCTCGGCAATTGAACCCCGAGCGGCTAAAATATCGGGAATTCCAAAAAAAACGGGCAAATTCGGCCAAGGGAAAGGTCTAGAAGATGATTTGGCTATGGATCTTGTGCGGTTCTCGGGAAAAACGAAAAAGTCGGGAGAAAAGGGAAAATCGGGGAAACTTTCGGGAAAATCGGGAAAGTCTGGGGAAAATCCGGGGAAAATCAATGGAAAGGGTCCTAGAATTCACATTTCCGAATCGGGAGGGAAGAAGCCAGTGAAATCTGGCGAAAGATCTGGAAAATCTGGAAAATCTGGAGAATCTGGAGAACCTAATAAATTTAGGAAATCGGGAAAATCGGGAAAATTGGGAGAAAAAGATAGAAAAATCGCTGAAAAATCTCCAGGGTCCAAAACTGGCCCTTCTGCTGCAAGTGCCAAGGCCGGAGGCCGGGAAATCGCCAGAAGCATCCTCTACATCGGGGATCTAGACCGGTCTATCACGGAATCAACACTTGAAAACGTGCTTTCAGCTAATGGATCCGTTCTCTCGGTCAAAATGATTGCCGATAAAAATAAACCCGGGTTCAATTATGCATTTGTGCATTTCCGGAGTGAAGAAGATGCAGTGGAAGCGATTGGGGAATATGACGGTCACGTGATCCAGCAAACTTGTCTAAACATCAATTTTGCCTATCAATCCTCCACGTTCAATACGCACAGCAAGAGTCATTTCCATACATTTAACCTTTTCGTGGGGGACCTTTCGGTGGAAGTTGACGATGAAGGCCTATTCAGGTTTTTCCTGCACTTTGCATCGCTCAAGCTGGCCCATGTCATGTGGGACATGCAAACGAGCCGATCCCGAGGGTACGGATTCGTTACGTTTCTTGATATGACCGATGCAGAGAGTGCCATGCAGTCCATGAATGGAAAGACCCTTTTAGGAAGGACTATCCGATGCAATTGGGCTCTGTACAAGCTGCCTGCAGGCCCGTCCAATCGGACCCCTAAAAGTCGGTCCCGTCTGCTCCAAAAGTATGCCCCTTATCTGTTTTCGGTCCTTCCTCCTGAGTATATGAATGGTACTCTAGGCTTCCCAAACCAGCAATTCCAACCGGTGCTGTATAACTTCAGTGTGAGTGCCTTAAATCCCGGAACTTTTCCAAATCCCCAGAGTCAAAAAAGCCCCTATTTACTGGGATCCAAAGGAGAAAGTCTGATCCCAAATCCAGAAAATCAAAGTTTGGAGAATACAGAAAACAAGACATTTCAATATTCACCAAATGGCCATTCCCATCATTCTGGAAACCAGTTCCAGACCCCAGAGTATCTGGTTTCTCCGATGTACGAAATGTACCAAAATGGAGCAAATTATCAGACGTTTCAAAATGGCCAAAACCTCCAAAACTCCCAAAACTCCCAAAACCTCCAAAACTTCCAACCCGCACCCAAATTTTCTCCCCATCCTTCCATTCGGCCCCAAGCCTATGACATGATCGTCAGCCAATCTCCAGTCTGGCAAACTACCGTGTATATCGGAAACGTGGCCCAGACCAGTCTTCAGGATGACTTGGTGCCGTTGCTCCAAAGTTTCGGCTACATCGTGGACTTGAAGTTACATCCCGACCGGGGCTGTGCTTTCTGCAGGTACGATACCCATGAACATGCAGCTATGGCCATAGTGCAATTATCGGGCTTGACTCTTAATGGTCGTGCACTAAAGTGTGGCTGGGGTAAATCCCGTGATGGTTTCAATGTGAATATGAGTCTGAGTCATAATCTGAGTCATAATCTGGGCTATAATCTTGGATATGGTCATAATCTGAGTCTGAGTCTACGACATGGGGAGAATCATCTGACTACGAGGTAACTGAAGAATGGGCCGAGGGAGTCTTTGGACTAGAACAATGTGTGGTAACATGCAGGCCATAAGCCCAAATGGTGACTGAAGGTTACTAATGACTTTGACTAACGAGGATTAATTAATGAGGATTGACTAATGAGGATTGACTAATGAGGATTGACTAATGAGGATTGACTAATGAGGATTGACTAATGAGGATTGACTAATAAGGATTGACTAATGAGGATTGACTGAACAATGGGAATAAGTTGGAGGTGGTTTATATGCAGGCCATGTAAATAGCCATTTCAATGGCTTATCAGCAGATTTTTCTGCTTGATAAATTGGCATAAAAAGAAAGACAGGAAACTCGAATTTAGAGACTGAGAGACGAGATTAAGAGACGAGAGATTGGCCTGAGATAAGTGATTGGCAGTGACGGGCTTGAGACTGAGAGTGATTGCCTTGAGGTGTCAGAATAGAGGTCTATGATTTTTTTGAAGACGTTAAGTTGAAGTGGATTCATTTGTATATATGCAGAACATTATCTTATCAAGGGATTGGATCTTGTAAGTTAATTACTATAATACTAGGATTTAATACTTTTTTGTAAATCACGTGATAGAAGGTCAAGTGACATTATATCACGTGCTAAAGTCACGTACACTCTATGAGCAGGTACACTATTTACCAAGAATTTTGTTGACCCATAAACCTGTGTTTTTTTTTTCTTATTTAACCGTGGATACTATCCAGTAAGTTACAGTATTATCTACTCTAGCTAGATGGGTGTCACGTGACCATCGGCTATTGTACATCTCAAGTATTCTCTAATTTCACCTGATTCTCCACCCAAATAGCCCAAAAAAGCCAGCCAAAACACCAAAAAAAACCAACAACCCAACTAATCAGAACACAATAAATTTAATGAAAACCTCGAATAAATTAATTTCTTCTTGTTTTCTCGGTTTTTTTCGGTTTTTTTTTTTTTTTTTTTTCTTTGGTCTGCAGAGTGTCCTGCACACAACGCGCGGTGCGCTCAGCTCAGCTTTTTCTGTCAAACTCGCTCTGCATGTCTTCCAAGCTTGCCCCAATCCTCATCGTGGCACTCCTAGGAATTTCCTTTTTAGCGTGTATAGACACTCGTTCTGTGCCCCTCTTCTTCGTTTCGGTCGATTTTGCCACCGTGGCTTTTCCAAAACTCGCCCCGCTTGCTGCTGCCCTCTTGGTGCTTGTAGCCTGCTCGTCTGCGTGTCGTTCGTATCTCGGCTGTCAGTTGCACACGTTACTTTCTCCCATGGTGTCCATGACCCGGACGTGGAATCTGCGCTTTGCGACGGGCCTGGCCCGAGTGGGCGGCGAAATTGGCGGTTTGGCCAACGACGGCAATACGTGTTTCATGAACTCCGTGCTCCAGGCGTTGGCGTCATCACAGAAACTCATGGCGTTTTTTTCCCGGGAAATTCAGGCTGAAAATGGCGAGTTGGCCCCACAAATGCGTTTTACAGCCACTTTAAAAGCTCTCCTTGATGATTTGAACGGTTCATATGGCTCCCGTGGGAAGGAATTCAGCACACGGGGGCTTCTCAAGCGGATGCCCGACGGACCCAAGCAGAATTTTTTTATGGGCTATAACCAGGAAGATGCCCAGGAATTCTACCAGCAAATCATGCGTATAGTGGAGAAAGAGCTCCAAACGCGAAGGAATCGGAGGGATGGCGAGGGAAAAGGCGGGGACGAGAAGACTAGGGAGTATGTCCCCATGCAGGACTCCTCTTCCTTCACCGTTTACGTGCCTGCAGAGCAGATCGACCCCAATGTGCCTGCTCTGAAGCAGTTAGCCTTTGCTCTCCATTTGGTTACCCCTGTGGATGGCATCTCGGCGGAGCGAATCGGGTGCATGAGCTGTGGAGAAACGGGCGGAATCCGTTACTCCGTAAACTCCGGCCTCAGCTTAAACCTCCCCTATGACCGCACTTATGGCAGCTATTATAAGCTCAACGAGCTTTTGGACGAGTGGAAAAAACCTGAATTCATTGATGACGTCAACTGCAATCGGTGTGGGTTGGTGCAGACACGGGACTTTCTCCAGGATGGCATGAAGTCCAATGAAGCCCTTGTGCCCAAGTTCCTGGAACGCATCCAGGAAATTGACGCCGAGCTTCAGAACCCTTACATTTCCGACGATGTATTCGAGCGGCTCACCACCAAGCAAATGATCCGCAAAACCCGCAAATCAAAGCAAATTTTCTTGGGGTCGCCGCCTCCTTTACTCTGCATCCACATCAATCGCTCGGTCATGGACCCCCATACGTTTATGATCATGAAGAACTCCAAGAACTTATCTTTCCCTGCAGTCCTCGACATGGCTCCGTATACTGCCGAGGCCAGTGATGTGAATATGGATGCCAGACGGCCATTCCGAAAACAAGACGAGAGAGAAATAGAGGAGAAACTCAATGAATCTGGAAGTCTTGATGAAACCGGAAGTCTTGATGAAAATGCAAGTCTTAATGAAACCGGAAGTCTTGATGAAAATGCAAGTCTTAATGGAAGTAGAGGTTTGAATGGAATCAACGAAAAAGAAGGGTCTCACATCAACTACAACCTCCGAGCCGTCATTCTGCATATGGGCACCCACAACTATGGCCACTACATCTGCTACCGGAAGCAGCGGGGCGTGTGGTGGAAAGCCAACGACGAAGCCATCTATGCTACCACCGAGGATGAGGTGCTCACATCGCCAGGAACGTTCATGCTCTTCTATGAGCGAGGCGACCCCGAGGCCACGGCCAATGACTTGACGGAACAGAAAGCCAATGATGAAAATGATGAATATGAAAGTGAAAAGAATGGAGATGAAAACAATGGAAATGGTGTTAAAGACAACGAAAATGATGGAGAAGACTCGGACTCCGACTCCGACTCAGAGTCCGACTCAGACACTCGGTCGCATCCTTTGTCCCACGTTCCCGGCGAGGAACGGGCGTTCCATGTGTAATATAATCAGACACTGCACAGTAACCACCCAATCGGACGGTTGAAGTAGAGGTTCTGAAGTGCGTCTTAATGTCTCAATACATTGAATAGATTAGAGCGATAGTAGTGCACCCATATCAATAGACATGACTATAATTAAGACTGACTATAATTAAGCCTGGCTATAATTAAGCCTGATTATGGAGCCCCAACGATTGAGCCATTGGTCTGGAGACGGTGGCTGGTGTGGATAAATGTAGAGTCAAGCCGGGGTATACACCCGTACATTTAGCCAAAGGCTCAACTAGTCTTGCGGGACATTAATAATCTTAGTACATGATAATATGCAGGAAAACATGGGTCAGACTTGTATTTGATTCTTCTGTTTGGTATCCTTGATTTAATAAATTATGGCTTATTTTGTCGTATATGCAGGACCGACTCTAATCTCCCATAAATCATAGGCAACAATATGTACCATGGAAAAGTCCCCCACCTATACTGTATGATCCATAATAATATTCGTGTATTAGTAAGACACATTTATTGTTGAACATGCGAGAGGTGTACACATGTCGTATGTGTCAAGATGCAGTTTCCAGATGAAACAAGAAGGGGCTCCAGAGAATCGATCCAAGGAAGTATCGGTCCAAGGAGGTTTCAGTATGCAGTGTCGAGATGAAACGAGAAAGTGTGCCTGGGATTCTGTCTTGGAGATTTCAAGGAGTCACCACGTTATGGGCAGAAATGGAAAATATAGGGAGGTATTCATAGGAGGGAATGGCCTCCTTTTATAGTTGAAAAAGTCGTTTATAGTTTGGAGTGCGAATCCTGACACAAACGCACAGCGTTAAGGGGCTTGCAGATGGCTGCGAAAATGTACCCTCACTAATATATAAAGGCCAAGATGCGCTTAGTTGAGAAAGAGATTTTTTAATATTAGTTTAGCACACCAATCCAAATAATTAAGATGACTACTATATTTCTTGAACTACAAGGTTAATGAAAGACCATTACATCCTGGTGCCAGTCTATGAAAAGTTTGTGGGCAACGCCCAACAGTGACTACACTCGCCACACTATGATCTATTCACCAATGATCAAGTTTCAATTAAACAAGTTTCAATTAAACTAAACCTAGTTTTAAAGCTAATGGTGTTCGTGTTGGCACAAAGAATGAAAGAATCCTACTTCATGATTTACTAAACCTATTCCAGTTAATCCCAAACATAATGTTGAACTTAATGATATTATTGCTACTATTTGTGCTGATCTTGCAAATAAATATGGTCTGATTGATATTAAATTAGATAGATCATCGTGGATGTGGATGGTTAAGAGAAATTCCATCGGTTAAGAATAGAGTCTCTTATTCATCGACGAATCACATTCTATCTTGGCTCACCTGGCCATTTTCAGAAAGTGAATCTCCATTTCTTTCCAATTCCATTTGTCTCCGTTTGTCCATTTGATTCTCCATTTCCTTTTCTTCTGTTCCTTTCCATTTTCCATTTCCTTACTAATTTCAAGTGCATGGGTATCATTGATATTATTAGCTATTCATATGAACTTAAACAAAGAAAACATTAATGGGAAATATATCCTCCACGTGAACCTGCTTGACTCCTGACCATATTTTATATAGTATTCCAAATTACTACACGATGGTAACGACTCGGTTAATTATTTGTTAGTGGG
Organism: Metschnikowia sp. 04-226.1; assembly: GCA_002370245.1. Lineage (NCBI taxonomy): Eukaryota > Fungi > Ascomycota > Pichiomycetes > Serinales > Metschnikowiaceae > Metschnikowia > Metschnikowia sp. 04-226.1. The sequence goes on from NLAD01000873.1 coordinate 125,191, forward strand.
AATGGGATATTTGTTAGAGGCAGGTGTGGAGTAGTGTGCATAGAGTAGTGAAGGGAGTCAAAGATTATGACTACGAGATTATTATATGTCAGAGCAAATTGTTCAGAGTATCATGACTAGTGTCCGATCAGACTGAACTTTAGGAGATGTACGGATGTGTGTTTATAGTTGACTATAAACCGGAACATACACCAGTACACGATTATTTCTGGCCCCACACAAATTCAAACAGTCTGAAATTAATATGAGTTCATTTACTCACGAGCCACAGCTATTCTGTCAAATTTCGTTTTTCTGCCATTACTAGAACCTTGAAAACCGACCCCAAGCCGTCCTGCAGATAGAACTATTGGTGGTTATACACAGTATACTACCCTGTACACTACTCCATACACTACTCTATACTACTCTATACACTACTCTATACTACTCTATACACTACTCTAGACATTAATATTAACTTTTTAGATTCTGTAGATTCGAATAGACTGCTGTGGTGCTGTACTGCGTCACGTGACCACCGGTCTGGATGCAGTACATATCGTGGAAGACAATGGCTTGGAATGTGGTTCTACAAAAATCCACCGGATATTACACAAGAATCTAGACCATTCCAATGATGGATTCCTATAATTTATCATTAAATTCACTGTCCCGAATTCTCCAATGGGTATGAGTCCTGCACATTGACATCATGTCCTGCACATTGACATCAGGGCTCATAACCAAATCCATCAAATCCTTACACCAAACTCCAAAGTCAAGATCTAAGTCTACATCTGTCTAATTGTCTAATTTTTAAGATCTAGAACGTCTGGAAACGTAGATCCGTCTAATTGTCTAATTGTCTCATTGTCTATTTGTCTAATTGTCTAATTGTCTATTTGTCTAATTGTCTAATCTGTCTAATTGTCCAATTGTCGAATTTGTCGAATTTGTCGAATTTGTCTAGACAAAAGTAGAATTTTTGTCTAAACGGGTTATGCACTCTATTGTCCCAGAATTACAGTCAATATCAAGTCATCCCAAATATAATTAATACTAAAAACGAGTAATTTCAATGGAAAGTCTTGACAGAAAAGAAATGGGGTTGGCCCGGCTGGAGTTTCTGGGACTGCATATAACGCTTTTGGGGGTTGACCATTTCGGGGGTAGGGGGGGTACTTCCCAAAGAGGTAACCATATTTCCACAATGTATACTCTTATACCGAATAGGGTAATAAGCATTCCAGAAATATAGAATATTTGAAGTCACGTTTGTTGAAATACCAAGGATTAAGTGTAGTTATTGCCAAGGCACGTGACCTGCGCACGTGACCCACGCACGTGACTCATAAAAAGATTTAAGGCACCAGTCACCAGTCCCAATTCCCAGTTCCCAGTCCTTTAATTAATAGGAGACAAATATATGGAAATGGTAGATGGGGTCTATGGATCCTGCATACAGGAAACCAACCCAAGAAGAATTCAATTGTTATGCAGGCAACCTTGGATCCATAGATATACAATGGGCTAGACCAAATAATTCCCCCATTTTCTTTTTTTTATAAAGAAAAAAAGGAGTCGTGCCCATCCCAATTCCCCAAATTCTCCTAACAAAGTCTTCCAATCCCAGAAAATATAAATAAGCTTATTCCTATGGTGTTTTTTTTTTTGACCCCAAAGATGTCGTTGCACCCAGATCCTGCACAGAAAGCATCAGAGAGAGCCATTTCAGAAACACCAAACGAACCCAATCCCAAAAAAGAAGTCCACTTTCCCAAAGAGGAGATTGAATTACCCAAAGAGGAAATCCAATTACCCAAAGAGGAAATCATCAAAGAAAACATGAAAATTGACCTCACCAAAATTGTCTTTGCGTTGGGTAAACATGTAAAGAAAGGTTTGGGTTATGTGCAGGACGCGCCGAATGTCCTCGATGCGCATCGCATTCTAGAAAACCTCTATGACTCCGATGACGATATGGGACGCAAATTAACAGGGCGGAAGGTCGTAGGCAAAGGCCTCAAGGCATCACTCGGGAGTCATTTGGCTGAAGAAAAGCGTCGGAAGGCGGGCCATATGCAGGAGCCACAGAATGGGCCAAAGAATGGGCCAAAGAATAGCCAAAAAGGGAAGGAAGTGAAGCGGGAAGTGAAGCGGGAAGTCAAGGAGGAATCCAAGGGCAGAGTCAAGGAGGGAGTCAAGGAGGGAGTCAAGGAGGGGGATGACGGAGAAGGGATAAATGGGGACAGGAAAGAAGGGGGATTGGAGAATAGGCCGAAAGTTGGGCGGAAAAAAGCGTTCATCCCATTTAGTCCCCAAGATACGCTTCTTTTGGTGGGAGAAGGCGACTTTTCTTTTGCAGTGTCGATTCTTCGAAACGGTTACATCCAGCCGGAAAACTTGGTGGCGTCAAGCTATGATTCCGAGTCACAGGCCGTTCTGAAGTACTCAATGGCAGCAGAAAACATTGAGCACCTCAAAAGCCTCGGCGTCAAAGTGATGCATGAAATCGACGCCACCAACCTCTGCTCCTCACTCAAGGTGCATAAGCAGAGACTTTTGCCCAAACGGCTCAACCGCATCATGTTCAATTTCCCCCACACCGGCCGTGGAATGAAGGATACCAGCCGGAATATCCGGGACCACCAGAACTTGGTGCTTGGCTACTTCCAGAGCGCCAATAAGTTGTTGCAGACGGTCAACGCCAAAATGGCCGATCCCAAGGGCTATTTGGATGAAGACTTTAGTGAAGCCATTCTCTTGACTGTTTTCGAGGGCGAGCCGTATATCTCGTGGGGAATCAAGGCCTTGGCCCGGAGCATTGGATACAAGGTGGAGAGGTCGGGTGTTCTTGACTGGGAGGCCTACTCGGGGTATATCCACCGGCGAACAGACGGCATGGGCCATACCACCAAGCGGGCGGCCGAGCGCAGTGCTCGAACGTACATGTTTACCCGGTACGTTCCTCAGGAAGAGCCCAAAGCCAAGAAGGTGGAGTCTGACAGTGAATAGACAACCGTTGGTCACAGTCAGCATCAGACTCAGCATCAGACTTTCTCAAAACAGTTGTTTTTATCAGACTCAGTCAAGACAGTTTTTATAGTCTACTAGAGTGTAAACTGACACCACACTCCTGACTGGCCATCTAGATGTATCATCTCCAGTCGTCACTTGAAGTGAGTAATAGTAATCAGTAAGAATACTTATTGGAAAGATTGATGTATTGTAGTCATACCACCACTGCACTGTCGAATCTGTGATACTCTGTTGGAGAATGGTACATACTTGATAATCAAATAGAATGCTCCGAAGAAATGGAAAAATCAACAAGGAATGAGTGACTATCAAAGGGTTGAGTCTAATGAAGAGGTGAGTAAAAGCTTAGTTGAAAGATTGGACTTCTTCAACCTGCATAGAACTACTACTCCTCCATTCACCAGTCAATCGCTCATAGAGTGTTGGAATAATGGTATACATGGTGGATATACCTTTCCAGTTTAGTCAAACAAAAGCCAAAATGGCACTCCTAAAACTGGCAATAGTGAGAGACTTGTAGGTGTCTTGTGTCACTTCCAGAGGGAAGAGATGGGGAATGATATTGTTGAGTGCAGCTATGACCTTGTCACCATGGTCTGAGTTGGAACTGTTACCAAATGACTTTAGGGTGAAAGTCAGATTAGGTAAAGGAAATGACTCTGAACCATTCGTTGATGCTTTTGAAGCTTTCTTGACTGTTTTTGCTCCGACCTTGACTTTTATTTTTGGGTATAGTAGGTTCGGATTTTGAGCGACATTCAACTTGATGCATGGCCCCCACTCGTCCTGGCAATAAGCACAACATCAAAAACTTGGCTTTCAAAACTCACTAGTGTTAACACCGTCTTAAAATATTGAGTGCTCTGAAATTAGGGGGGGGGGGGGGGGGGGGGGTTTTTTTTTTTTCGCG
>NLAD01000874.1:0-46879 GCA_002370245.1 Metschnikowia sp. 04-226.1
GGTTCATCAACCTTTAGTTCATCAACCTTTAGTTCATCAAACTTTGGCTCATCAACCTTTGACTCAGTAACAATTGGTTCAGTAACAATTGGTCCACCAACCTTTGACTCATCAACCTTTGACTCATCAACAGTTTGATCCTCAACCTTTGATTTATCAACATTGCCAATAGTGGGAGTAATTGTTTCGTCTAAAGACACGGCCACAGGTTTTCCGTGTGGCAACAAGTATATTCGCACGTTCTCACAGTCTGGTTTCAAGGTGGCTGAACTCTCAATCGTATAACGACCTAAAGTAAATACACACTTTTTGAATACTTCAGTATTCACGAGTCCTTTTTCATCAACTTGAAGTAGCAAATCAGATCCGAAACCGCGACCTAATGAAGTATTGTTAAAAAACACCAGACCTGGGTCAGCAAGATCGGCACTCATAAGACGTCCACCAATGTGGAAAAATGTGTCAGGCTCCTTGTTCTTCTTCAGAAAAACGAACGGACGAAATGCTCCGGGTGGATATTGGTCCTTTGCAAAAGTGTAGATCGGCAACCTTTTGCCGTCCGAGTCTGCAAATAGCGCCATTGGCTGGTAGTCTGCCAAAGCAGTGGCGGCAAAGAGGGATGCGAAAATCAACAGAGAGGATTTCATGATAATTTCTGATGGTGCTAGAAAAGGGCAATATGGCCTGATTTATAGCACCCCAAGGAATGGGCCCCATTATTGTTCTGGGACGTTTGCAGAATCTGAAACAATAGCCTGAAAAAGGCGCCAAAATACCCTAATGCAAGTCCACGACCTGTATGCGAGGGGCCCATATAATTTGTCGAGGGTTCACCCAATTGAGATGATACATTCATGCTTTGGGAATGTCGGAGAAAGCAGGCACACGCCTGTGCCATCACGGTTTCTGAAACTCATTGTATTTAACTGTAATGAATGCACATGTGTTTATTGTACGTTCCAAAATTGACAATCGATCATTGTACATTGTAGCTTATTGCCGTAGATTTCTTGGGCATAACCACTCACATTGCGACCCTTAGATGGGAGATGACTCATAATACCGCATTCTCACGGACGGAATCACGCTTAGATTATTCAATTTGCAGGCCAAGTCCCTGGCACTTGATTGATCCCAAGCAAGAGGTAACGGAATGAACAGGAACCAAATGGAATAAAAACGAACCCGAACCAAATGGAACAGCCTGGCCACAAGCAGTAATCATGCACACGAAACAGAGTGAACAAAGCAGCACGAAAAGTAAACAAAGCAACACGGTTAACAAAGCAACACGGACAGTAAACAAAGCAACACGGACAATAAACAAAGCAGAAGCACAAACCAACAAAACACGAACCAGCAAAAAATAAAGAAGAATGAATATATCACAAAGACGGCCGGTAAAAAATTCTATTCTTATTCTGTATTATTGTCTCAACAATAAGCTTTGATACACACGCTAGCGACCCGCGCCAAGTATGGGCGCATTTCTAAGGTTTGAGCATTCCATGCCACCCCTAAAAAGACAAAAAGACACAAAGACAAAAAGACAAAAAGACAAAAAGACAAAAAGACAAAAAGACAAAAAGACAAAAAGTCACAAAGACAAAAAGACAAAACGACAAAAAGACAAAAAGACAAAAAGACACAAAGACAAAAAGACAAAAGCCAAAAGACAAAGGCAAGTAAAACCTTGTTGTTTCGATTGTAAAAAGGTAAAAGAACCAAGAATGTTGATGTTTAAGTTGATGACTTTTTGTGGCACAACTAGGATGGCTGCATTTTATAGGCTGTAATTCAAATTTTTGTGGCTTTCTTCAAGGCGAGGGAACCCTCTTATTTATATGTCTAATGCGCTCCATATAAATCTGAAACACCCCCCGCATATCACCCACTCTGTCGCGTAACAGTGCAGATCTTCAACATATTAAAATAATTTTACTGTTGAAACGATTTAATTTTGAAACAATTTATTTTTGAAATAAATTATTTTTGAAACGATTTATTTTTGAAACGATTTATTTTTGAAACGATTTAATCTCTAAACAATTAACTTTTGAAACAATATTAAATATATGAAACATGCTGTGTACAGTACGTGCATTATATATTATGATTCCAGATGAATCTAAAACTCAACATCCCATTACTCCTATGGGAAAAATTATCCTGGTAGTAATAACAGTCATAATATGAACCCATTTTTCTTAGTTGTATTAGTAATATTTCCACCTATAAAAAGATTGGTAAGGATTACGTCAGCATTCAATCTATATAGTATGTGGGAGTGTGTAGAGATATTCTCAATCAAGAAAACTTTTAGTAGAAGTTTATTTAGGTACACTACAAAGAGTAAACACCAGTACACCAGTACACCAGTACACCAGTACATCAAAAATAAAATCTTTAGTTGACTAGTAGAATAAATCAGTACATCCCTATAAATAGAAGTAGTAGAACACAAACAGAATTAAACTTATTCTATTACCAGTGAGAATAACCAATAAAAAATACACCGCGCTCATAACCAATAAAAATACACCGCGCTCATAACCAGTTTGAAATTGCACCGCGCTCATAACCAATACTCAATACTCACACCCAGACTAACGCCACACATAATCGTTTCATCAATAATACATTCAACTAGACAAGAAAATGAAATAGTTTCCAAAAAAAAATACATATTTTTCATGGAACAAGAAGCTGAACATAAAGAAATATTCAGTTAATCCTTCAATAGGCGTCCGAGTCCCTCCAAATTGAGTGTATTCAAATCCAAGGCAAATATCCATAATCCTTGATGCTGAAGCTTCATAAAAAAGCTCATTACTAATCCTCCACATTCCCACTTTGAAAGCTTATTATCACAATTTCAAAATCTTCAAAATACAATAACTAGACTTGACGTATTAATGATTTCAGTCCCACCCATTGATCCCTTACCCATCTCCCTTATCAATCCCCCTTATCAATCCCAGCCATTTTGACTAAGACGCCAGTCAAACTCCCAAGAGTCCAAGAGTCCAAACGCTCAAGAGCCCAAGAGTCCAAGAGTCCAAACGCTCAAGAGCCCAATCAAACGTCTGTCCGTCCGTCCACACACCCACCCGTTCATATTGTTAGTATGAATACTAGTACGTCACTATTCATTGTGCTTGAACCTTAAGTCTCCAGATACCCCGACCGCTTTTCCCCAGGTTCCATTCGATATCTTTAGATTTACTTTGAGATAAGAAACGTCTCCTAGGGCTGAAGAGGTCCTGGTTGTCATTATCAAAGGGGAGACATGCTGTCAATCCTCTAGAGCTTTTGCCTCTCCCAATCCACAAAGGACTTGGGAAGGTCTTGTACGACCACGACAAGACCATCCCAAAGGAAATACTCTATCAAAAAAAATAGTGGTCATGGATTGAATGATTGAATAATAAATATGGATTCAATCAGTCATGGAGCAGTTTCTCCTGATCAAGTATGTTATTCTTGGTTGCAATAATGATAACGTACCGGATAGATATTTAACATGGTTGTAAATTTGGGTAAGGGGTGGAGATTGGGAGAAAAAATAGGTGGTCAAAATCTTAATTGTGGGAGGGGGAATCGTCTGGTTTATATACTTGGCGATGGCTGCGAAATCCTGGTCTACTCAAATTTGTGGTATGGTACACAATAGCATTTGTGTCTGCAGGATCAATTCTATCATACTCTTTGTGTCATATGATTGTTCCGAGTACAGATAAAGTGGGGTGGAAGATATAGTGGAGTATTTATAGTGATGCTGTTGATTTTTGGGCATGGCAGTTATATGCAGGTGCACCGCCTTATATCCAGTTCCGACATATTGACTTTGGTCATTTCCTCCGGTTCAGAAAACCCTTTTTCGGCTTGATTTTGAAATTTATCTGTTTCGTATGATTGCTTTATGGATTTGGCTTTCTGAGAACACTAAATCTGGATTGGGTGGGAAGTTAAGGCCAGGCGACGTTTTCAGCGGAGAGTCACGTGATGAATACCGGAGACTGAACAATTAAGTCTTTCATCCCCACCGCAAATATTTAATTTTCGTGATTGGGCCCCAGAGTTGCCAACACAGATTGGGAAGCATTACTACGTCTAGAGCTGGGGTCGGTATATAAGATATAGTTCGGCATATAAGCTATGGTTCGGCATATAAGCTATAGTCTTCATTGGGTGCAACAACACTTACAACATGCACCTTGAACGAGTCTCCTCCTAGTATACCTTAGGTGTACTACTCAAGTACATCTCGAGTTTCTGTTTTATGTGGCATTCTCTAGTCTCTAGTCTCTAGTAGTTGTAGTACCAGGTTCTGATCCCAAAGCCATACATTCAAGTACTGAGAATGTACGGATGTGACCGATCCTCTGGACTCTTTAGTTGATTCATAAGCTGGACGATAATCATTTGGTCTCTATACTTTATTCAGTGTGGACATCAGCCGTCTCCTCGGTTAATCTTCTGGGTCTCTTAGTACCTCTTCTGGGTCTCTTAGTTCCTCTTTTGGGTCTCCACCAATTATTTTCCTTCTGCTCAATCGTAAAAGTATGGTTGTGTGGTCCATAAACTTCTGGCTTTGTTGGTGATTGAAGATGTCAACTACAAGTCACGGTGTCGAGAGGAGTCAAGAGTGACGTAGTGGTCAAGTAGTGGTGGCTGGCTAGGCTCTTATACAAAAGTGTACTCCATCAATTACCATTGTATACTTTGAATGCCTTCATAAATGTCTTGTAGAAAAGTCGACATAAGAAATTAAATATCAACTCAAGATGCTTCATCACCAATTGTTTTTTTTTTCGAGCCTTCAAGACCACGTCACGTGACTGATATCATAAGGGTGGGCCTCTTCAACACTCTGACTGTCACTATCAATCCTGGGTCACTACCATCAATCCAGGGTCACTACCATCAATCCAGGGCCACTACCATCAGTTTAGGGTGGACGAAGAGGGAATTCTCTAATATAGTTTTAACCAAAGATTTAATCATATGATCTTAAACAGGTATCAATTGGATATAGAGGACAAGCATTGGACGGAATGGCCGGAAGAATCTGTACGAATCTTTATAAATACAGATAGAATGATTTCTTGGAGTTAAGAATAAGATTCATGATTCAAGGGGGAATTTCTGTGGCTGACCTTGCATGATTCAAGACTCCTTGGTGATTAATGAACAGGCGAAAGGTGTAACATCTTGCATGTGTCAATATGCAGTTTCCAGATGAAACAATAAGGGTGCTTCATGGAATCGATCCAAGGAGGTATCGATACAAGGAGGTTTCAGTATGCATTGTCGAGATGAAATAAGAAGGATGCCACGCGGAATCTGTCTTTGGATATTTCAAGGAGTAACTATGGTATGGTCCAGATATGGAAAATATAAGGAGGTATTTAAAGGAGGGAATGGCCTAATTTTATAGTTTGAAGAGTGCGAATCCTGACACAAACGCACAACGTTAAGGGGCTTGCAGATGGCTGCGAAAATATACCCTCACTAATATATAAAGGCCAAGATCCGCTCAGTTGAAAAGGCAAACAAAAATTTTCCTAGTATCAGTTTAGCAACCACACCAATCCAAATAAAGATGACCACTATATCTCTTGAATCACAAACTTTAATTGAAGACCATTTCACCCTGGTGCCAGTCCATCAAAAGATTATGAGCTATGTCCAACATTTACTACGATTGAAGAGAGGAGGAATTATGAAGGCACTGCTACTATACTGGACTATAGTGGTCTAGAATGGTCTAGAGTGGCCTAGAGTGGCCTAGAGTGGTCTAGAGTGAGATGGTAATGAATCCATCATAACAAACAGGACCTAAGATGCTTCAAATCAATCAGAAGAAAGTTTTATCTTTACTTATTTCATGTCAACGTTTTCTGACTAGCGACAAAAGTATCTGGTATATTGCTAGATTTCTGGGCATGTTCTACTAATACTAATATTATAATAATATGATACTGTTTCCTATGTGCAGTACATTCGAAGTTGGGGAACTACTACTCAATGCTTCTGTTCTACTTGAGGAACTGTAACGGTGGTAAATATGAGAATGAGGTAAATCTCAGAACGATGGCTGGGAGATTCCACCTCTGGATTAAGACGAGTCTGCAGTACTGATGTTCCTGTATACTCTAGTCCCTGATAATACTGTTAATACTGGGTTTCCCTGGTTCCAGTATTCCTGCATATACTTTGTGTTCTACTGGATGTATACACATGAAGCAAATTGTGGAGTAACGTGTACATGGTCTCCAGCCAAAATATCAACCAACACAAAACAATATGGACTGCAGAATTGTCTATATCAAACTTTCCTTTTAGTTCATTCTATTGCTGTTGACAGTCCCCTTATAAAAGGTCGTGCGCCACTCATAATGCGTCTAACTGAAATCATCCTTTTCCTCTTCACATAGTGCACTACAAATGGTACACCCACCCAAAATAAATAAATGCAGCACTATTGTAGTATATTATTATGCTAGTATGATAGTATGGTATGGTATTTTAGTAGTATGGTAGTATGGAACGGTAATAGTATAGTAGTATAGTAGTATAGTAGTATGGCATGGATGGTCGTGCGCGGACCAAACGCGTCTAATGTAAATGCGTGTATGAATACTTCAACCACATCATGACACACGCCAAAGGATCTCTCGACAACGTTTCAGATCATACATCAGATGTTTCAGATAATGTACCTTCTGTTTCAGATAATGTACCTCCTGTTTCAGATGATGTACCGTCTGTTTCAAATGATGTTTCAGGTGATTCCGTTATGAGCCTTGCCGTGGCGTCTCTGAAGCCCGAGCTCTGGACCCTGCTGCTGAATGAAGCCATGGATATTTACATCACCACTACCGATGGCACAGCACAGATGTTCAAACCTGTTTTCACATACCCCATTTTTGGCGATGCTGAAACTGTTTTTGGGTACCAGGACCTTCTGATCTTGGTATGTTTTGACTCGGTGACGTTTTTGCCGTTTTTAAACGTCAAATATTCGAGTGTGTTGCCAAAAATCGACGTGGACGCCAAACAAAAGATGCTTGATTTTTTGCCTTCTTCCACCACTTATAAAGATGAAGCCACGTGGCGTGATCGTATTGACGCTGAACAGAAGGACTTTAAGATCCCGGGCGACTTGGTACAGGAATGGACTTTGGATGGTGAAACGTATGGAATTTATCACATTTCACTTGCAACAGAAACTGGCGCCGAGTTATTGCGCCGCCTTCAGATCTTGGTGCTTTTGTTTATTGAGGCTGGCCTGTACATAGAGGCCCATGACCCGTTATGGGATTTCTATGTTTTGTACCGGACCTCCAACCCGGCCTTACCGGAGATTGTGGGCTTTACCACCGTGTACAACTATTGGGTGTACCCAGGTCACGAACGCTTTGATGCAGGATCCACCTTGGTCCGCAAGAAGATCCTGCAGTTTGTCATTCTTCCCATTCATCAGGGGAAACATTTTGGCAGCCAGCTCTACCGTCGCCTCTATGAGCACTGGGTTCAAGACGACCGGATCTTGGAGATTGTGGTGGAGGATCCTAACGAGGCCTTTGACGATATGAGAGATAGGACGGATTTCCAGAGATTGGCAGATCAAAAGGTGTTTCTAGGTTTAAGCGCCAAGGATGTGACCCCGGACTTTTTCACTTCCGTCAAGACGGCACAGAAGTTGGAGAAACGTCAATTACACAGACTCTTTGAAATGGCCTTTTTGGATGCTGCCAAAAGGGGCCATTCGCTAGACTCCAAGAAGGACATCCGGCTTTTTATCAAGAAACGCTTATATGAGAAGAACCGGGAAGCATTGGAAGGAATGGATGAGCCCACACGCCTCGATAAGCTCCAGACTGCATACCAGGCCTTGGAGGAGGATTACTACCGGATTTTGGAGCCGCTTGGTCTTCTAAAGCGGTCAGGAATTGAAGAGGGGGGGTCAAAAAGGATCAAGACTGCATGAAGACAAAAAAAGATTTAGATCTTTTGGATGTTCAGATGTTCGGATGTTCAGATCTTTTTCATGTTCAGATGTTCGGATGTTCAGATCTTCAGATCTTGGTTACGGTGTACAGGTGTGCTGTGGTCCAATTCAAGGTTGCTCGTAACCTTATATGATGCGACGTGACGTCATGTGTGACCGTATTAGGAATACTGCCTGCACACAATGTGCTCGCCATGCAGCCGCAAATATCTTCCGTGCATCTGAGCAATCTAAAGCTACGCCCCTCCATGCTTACTTCCATGTCCATTCCGAGTCAATGAAACACTTTTGATGGATAATTTTGATATTGCTTATCATTTTTAAGGACGTCACGTGACTTGTTTTGTGATTTCGAAAAAGCAAATCCGAAATTGGACCAGGATTTAAACCGGTTTAGAGGTGTTTTGTTTTCAAGCATTTTTCGGTAGATCTGAAACATCTATTGAAACATATCTGAAACATATCTGAAACATCATCATCAGTGTCTCTGCCCTCGTGACTGGTAGTGGTAATGACTTGTTTTGTTTGGTGGTGGTTGTGCGTCATGCAAGATGGTGATGAATGATGGTGATGAATGATGGTGATGTATGATGGCGGGGAGCGATGGTTGCTATGAACACCCGTGCACCACAATATACCATATACTAAAATTAGCATTGGAAATGTCGTGATTTTCGGGTGTGTTTTCGCCCCTTCCGAAAACGGCTAGCCACTCTGTTTTGCGTGGATAGCAACGCATGCATACTCGGCGCAATATGCACGCGTGCGCATGGTGTCCAATCCCTAAAAGAGGCCTGTGTGTATAAATAGGAGCGAATTCCCCCGATTGCTATTCCCCCCTAAACAAAAACCTTTATCACCAAAATGCACAGAACTTATTCTATGAGATCCCAAAAGGCTCCCACTGCTTCCCAGATGCAGTCGCCCCCTCCCCCAACGTCTTCTACCAAATCCAAGTTTTTCGGAAAGGGCGGAATTACCTCCACTTTCAGAAAGAACTTTGCTGGTGTCACTGCTCCTGAGTTGTCCAAGAAATTGACGCAATACATCAAAATGGAGAAGAACGTGATGCGTGCCGTGGAATTGACTGCCAGAGAGCGTCGTGAAACCGCCAAGCAATTGTCGCTTTGGGGTGAGGAGAACGACGAGGATGTGTCTGATGTCACTGACAAGTTGGGAGTTTTAATCTACGAGATTGGAGAATTGGAGGACCAATTCATTGACAAGTATGATCAGTACAGAATTACCTTGAAGACCATCAGAAACATCGAGTCGTCTGTGCAGCCATCCAGAGACAGAAAGCAAAAGATCACCGATGAGATTGCTCACTTGAAATACAAGGACCCTCAATCGCCCAAGATTTCTGTTTTGGAGCAGGAATTGGTGAGAGCCGAGGCTGAGTCCTTGGTTGCCGAGGCTCAATTGTCCAACATCACTAGAGAGAAGTTGAAGGCTGCTTTCAACTACCAATTTGACGCCATCAGAGAATTGGCCGAGAAGTACGCCCTTATAGCCGGATACGGTAAGGCCTTGTTGGAGTTGTTGGATGACTCTGCCGTGACCCCAGGTGAAACCAGACCTGCATACGACGGCTACGAGGCTTCCAAGCAAATTATTGTTGATGCTGAAAACGCCTTGGGCTCGTGGACCTTGGATGGCGCTGCCATTAAGCCAACCTTGTCTTTGCACCACGACAACGAAGAGGAGCCTGAGGAGCACGAGTTGTACGAGGCTGAGGAGGAGTTTGCTAAGCACGATGACACCAACGGTGTTGTGAACTAAGCGCACGTGACTCCATAATTGCTGGAGCATCTCTAACAATGTGCTTAGAGGGTGGCTCCAGTGCACTGTATTATGTCTTAATTCTACTAATAGTCATGTAATGTACGAAGAATATTAATAGTGTAGATATGATGTTCCTATGTCTTAATCATCACGTGATTTTGTCTTATTATCACTTTCCAATACCTTTAGCTTCTTCTGTTATGTCCGTCACCTTTAAGTACCTTTAGCTCCTTCTGTTTTCTCCACCACCTTTTGTCGACTTCAGCTTAGAGGAACCTCACGTACACCGCATTAGGAGCCCTGGGTTGTAATTCTCCCTCATTCAAATTATTAAAGCCACCAAAATCACCAAATTCACTGAACTCCATTTCTCCCTGACCCGCAAGTTGGAGCATATAAGCAAAAGAATTGGCTGCCACCTTTCGACTCACTGGTGCATCCCGACCAGGTTGACTGGGAAGAAGAGCTTCAAAAGAGTACTTTTCTGCAGGATCAGGCGATTGGGCAGCCACTTCCGTCATTCTCTCCCGGAGGTACGTTGTAAAATCCTCGAGTTTTTTTGAGTCTTGACTCTCCAAGTCTTGTCCCAGGGGACTTTCCCCCACTCGTGGTGGTTGTGCTGGAGCAGCTTCGGTGAGGAAGTTGAGGTCTAGATCTTCGAAGTTGAAATCTTGCCCAATGAGATCAAACACACTCAGACTTCTTCGGCGCGTGGGGAGGTTTCTGCCCCGCTCGATCTCCACGTCTCCATAAAATCCCAAGTTCCTCTGTCTTCTTCCATTGAGAAAACACCCTTGCACCGAGGGAATGGTGGGGAAGAGGAATTCTCGATTGTTGTTCAAGAACATTGGTTGGTGTAGACTCACGTAGCGATACACATCTTCGAAGCCACCATTTGGTCGGGCAACTCTGGATATTTGTTCACTGGGCTTCACTGGTGAAAATGTAGTCACTTCATCAATCAAGAGTCTTAGTTTCCGTTTTTTCTTGGGCCTAGTTTCTGCCACCGTCAGCCGGACGAGATCCAAAGTCGTGGTGAAATGCTGGTCATTGCTGACAGAATTATTGGATTTGGAGATATCATCAATAGTAGGTCTCAGAGCAGCAAAGTCCTCCTCTGTGTTCAAAAGCTCGAGAAGAGGCCTGCTGTTATCCTCGGGATCGACGATGTTGCCCATGAAATCAAACTCAAAGTCCACGGCAATGTTGGTCTCATTAGCAAAGTCTGTGCTAATATCCCTATTACCCTCGTCGGGGTTGTCTTCTGCAAGAGCAAGAATAGACTGGCCAAAATTGTTCTGGAGTAGGTCCTCGAGTGTTGCTGTGGGTTGTGATATATGCCCCTCTTGGAATTCAGGAATAAAGTCGGTTTCTATGTTGAACCGATTATCATCAGTAAGCCTGGCAATTTTCAGGGAGGAGCCCGAAACCTGGGTTTGTTTGGATTCTTTGACTCCGCTAAACAATGGCGTTTGAAGACGGAAGTTCACGTCCAACACCTCCGACTCCATCACCGTCACTTTTTGCTTGAATATTAACGATAAGCCGTAAAGGAGATTAGATGTTAGCCTTAAGTGATTTTCCTTGGTTGCAAGAACAGAAACGGCCTCACAAACTTTGGGGATGTGAACTTCTTGCATCTTATTCTTCAATGTACGATTAGCCTTTACACCCATGGTGGCGGCGATCCAGGCCAGGGCGATTCCAGGGTCACTTCCATTTAAGGACACATAACTCATGGAAGAAAAAATATCAAAGCGTAAAATGGGGGGATGTGTGCTTTTCAAATAGCCCGTAGTTGTCTCATCTGAGTTTCATCCTTACATATAATGTGCGTCGCTGTAGCGCCAACATACATATGGCCGCAAGAAGCGGACATACTTGGCTGCATGTGATGCACTGGACCTGAAACCGCCTCATGCACTGGAAATGAAATATGCAACATGTGATGCACCGGACTTGAAACACGCGATGTTTCAGGAGGCTTCATTATGCATAAGTATCTATGTTTGCGTTTTTGCAGCCTTTCTGCCTGCAGTATTGCGAGGAGAATATAATTGGCCCAACCCGCACTTTTGGGGGCAACCAAATTCCGTGAGCCGCACTCGTATCCACCCTATCTATCACGACGACGGCATATAACCCCCGTTGCGCAATTGGTTCCTGTCTCGAATAAAAACCCCATTTTTCCCCTAGAAAAGCCATACCCCACTTCATTTTTTTAACTCGATGGTTTCTTTGCGCCACTTTGCCGTCGCTGGCCTTGCTGCTTCCGCCTCTGCTATAACTATTCCTTCGCTAGACACTATCTTGAACTCCGTGTCGGATTCCGCCGCCTTAGCCCTTGAACAACTTAAGGAGATCCCCGAGGTTATCCACGTTTTCCCAAGTTCCGAGGAAAAAGACACTTCAGGCGCTGTAAACGAAGTGGTTTTGGGAGCTGATGAGAAAAGCCTTCCAAACGTCGAAGTAAATGTGTTCCCAGGGGCTGACGAGAAACCAATCCCAGGAAACTCTCCTATTGTCAATTGCGATGTCGCCACTCGCCAGATCTTGGACTTGCGCAGTGTGATTATCGAGCCCAACCCCCCAGTCAAGGGACAAAACTTGACCTTCGTGGCTCAAGGGTTTTTGACCGAGGATATCACCGATGGAGCATACGTGGATGTGGACGTGCGGTACGGCTTCATCCGGTTGGTGCACCAAACCTTTGACTTGTGCGAGGAGATCCAAAACGTCGACTTGGAGTGTCCTGTTAAGAAGGGCATACAGTCCATCTCCAAGCTGGTCTTGATCCCAGAGGAGGTGCCTCCTGGAAAGTACTTGGTCAACGCTAGAGCATACACCAAGGACGATGAGTTGATCACGTGTTTGACTGCGACCGTGGAGTTCCCCGCCAATTAAGTTCAACTGAATGAGCGAAATCAAGTCATTACTCAATATATTATGGTACTTGATTCCATTAATGCCAGTGATTTTCAAAGTTGTCTCAGGGAGACTTATCACGGTCATGATGGCACGAATCTTGCTCAAATTATTTCTGGTGACTATGGATTGTCTGATTGGTCTTTCTTGCCTATATGAGCCGCAATACACATACTGTGACTTGTAATTGAGCATGTACAGACGTCATTCGAGATTGATACTACTAGAGGATGCTACACAGACCGATATCCATCTTTATACAACTCAAGAGGGCCGTCCAGCTTGTATCAGATTGACATGATGATTGTTATTAAGTCTGTGGATAAATCGGCACTATTACTATTATTTAATTCAGCCACTAGGTTCAAGGATGCCATTGGATCATACTTGGAGGGAGATGATATCCAGCAACAGCATCCATTGTCTAGTCATAGAAGAGAACATCAAGCTGATCAGTGCCATCAATGATAAACTGCTTTTGACAAAATTCATCGATGAATGATTTCTATCATGACTATAATGGGTTTTACTATGACTACTCACTGGGTTCTTAATGGGTTCAATGCTAATAGCTAATGAGCCACTAGTCTGACCGTCACGGAACTTACAAAACCCGTACTTCAATATTATTATTATGATACTCACAATACTCTACTCTACTCTACTCTACTCTACATCTCCATACTGCACAGATGTAGTATAATCGTCGATTCCTGCATATACTGGTCTTTCAAGGACTAGCACTATTCACCTACACGGAATAAAAACAAAGCTAATGCAAATATTAAAGTGTGCTTACCTACTTCTTATCCATAGATTGCTATTCAACCAAAAAAGTGTGGTACTGTATATAGAATACCAGTTTAGATGAGTACACAATATTCTTCAAGGTATGGTAAGGCTTAGTATTCACCAGAATGTCTAAAAGCTTCACCAAACTAGAACACCTTACTACTCAAACGGAATCTCCAAAGAGAACTTGAGCCAATGAAAAGGCCAGTGCATCCCGGCATGCTAGAAGCCTTCGTTGCAGCTGCTGCCTAACTCGACTCCCAGCTTCATTAGATAGCAATCCATTTCCATCGAGTCAGATCCATCTTATGTCTTTATAGTAGAATGATTACATGGTGTGCTGGTGGTAGAATACATATATATTCGGATCACTCAACTCATCACTAATCAGACTCATTCACATCAGTACCATCAGTAATTTTAATCAGTAATATCATCATCTTTTTTAATCCCAAACCTCACATTTCATGATTTAAACAATATCGGCCTGTAAAGGATGTTAATAAATTAATGTATCGAATGATGATTTCAAGCTCGAGGCAGTTGACCTTAACGTGAAACTCTCATGAATCAGTAGCGGTCAATGTAGATGCTGTGGATGATTTTTGTTCATGCTACCCAGAATATGCTCACACAAAGTCAACCATCAACAGAAAAACGACGACCAAAACGAAGACCAAGCCTTCAAAGTTTTAATAGTAGAAAAAGTGAATATTGTGCGAGAGCCGCGGCGGAGACACCCTCTTATATATTTGAGGAGCTGCAAAAACGTGCATATGCAGCCGCACTTTCTGAAACACCAATACCCACCAATAGACTTCACCCAAAAACCGACTTATATGCCTCTTTTGTCATTGAATACTGACCATTCATTGTCTATTCTGGACTCACTCAGAATATCACTAGTAGTGTCACTACCAAGGACTAAGCTATACCAATTGAGCTCATCAGTCTCCCTTTAATATTCTATTTCATCCAATAGAAAGGTCTGTATGATCCGTTTTCTGTAAGCAAATAACGTAGACCCAAAAAGAATCCAATGTGGATTCTGGAAACAGGAAGCCCATAGTCTTGGTTACGTGGTTTAATGCTATTTGGTGATCGATCAAGCATCAGTAGTCAGTCACATTTAAAAAATTGGCTGAACAAAATTAGAGGGGATCGCCTTCTTTTATAGTTTGGAGAGTGTGCGTCCTGAAACAAACACAAATACACCGTTGAGGGGCGTGCAGATGGCTGCGAAAGACACAAAGTCACTAATATATAAAGACCCCCGCTGCCACCTTTTAGCACTACTTGAGTGGACTGTTATTTCGTATGTCAAGATAGAACTGAATTAATACAAAGTGAATATAATTGGACTAATATTGATATAGGGCCGATACACGTGACTAAGATCAACTGATATTTATTTAGGTGAGGAAATAGACTCATACATAATATTAGGGCACTTATGTGTTATGAATGAGTAAGGGTTTATTCTATGTATCAGGTGACTATAAGAAGTCAGTTATGATAAATTATTAGTCAGTGCAGTCTAGATCTCTAAATGTCTAAGGATGACCAGATCTCTAACTGTCTGTGGATGACCAGATCACATGACCGGATCACGTGGACTGTACCAATTCCACGAAAGCGAAAGTGTATATCTTTTATGTCCCTTTTGAATTTTGAACCATAAAATTCAGAATAATGTTTTGGACTTTAAAGCGCGTTTTGGAATCTGATCTCAAATTCACCACCTTCTAGTCATTTCTTCAGCTTTTTACTTGTTCTTTCAAGTTCTTCAATGTCTAAAACGGTTGACTGTTTCTGTTCCTTTTCCTCCCTTCTTTCTATGCTGAGATGACGAGATTGGAGCTGAGAGTGTCGAATCTTTCGCGAACCAACTTGGTCTGCACCACCAACAATTCGTTATAGATCAACTGTCCGTTTTCCGTCTTCAAGAGCTCCTTCACTTTGTCCAGAGTCAAGTACCACACTACGGCCTCATTGACTGTGGTGTATATAGTGGAGTGGAAGTCGCTAATTTCAAGCAAGTCTCCAAAGGCCGTGTTCGGTAGAATGGACGATACGAGTTCCCGTTCGCTTTCAAATTGACTCACCGACTTGACGAGCCCCGACTCCAAGATAAAGAGCCGGGCATGCTTGGCACTTGTGTCGTAGAAAGTTGTTCCTTCAGGGATGGTTTCCTTGGTGAAAAAAGGGGCCAAACTGGACCAGAAAGTCTCTTCTTTTTTGGAAAGCCCACTGAACGTGATCATCATAAGAGGCAATGGTTGTTTTTTGAACGAATTGTCTGCGTTCAGGTAGAATTTGTTCTGGATCCTTTGCTCGTCCCGAACGGATTTGGTGGCTGCTTGGTACACCTGGCTTGTTCTGGGGGTCCCGAACGCAATGTCGAAACCTTGAGACATGGGCAGTTTCTTGGAGAACGATGCCGGGCGATTTTGGGTATTGCCTCGAATCTGCTTGAAAGCTGCAGGAGACGATTTCTGGAGAGTGTAATAGGTCTTCAAGAAGGAGTTTTCACACCATTCAAGCGCATAGTTCAAGGTGCTGAAAAGCTGGATCTTAAGATCGCTGGGCACATCCCAAAGCCCCGCATCTCGAAGTGCAATGTACGTATCATCCTCTTCCTGCACTGAGGAGATGATCAACTGGGTATCGTAGAAGTTGGTCAAGTTCAAGATCCGACGGAACCCTTCGGCTGCTGAAAAGTCCACGTAGAACACTCCCTTCATATCAAGAATCATGTACTTAATCGGGTTTCCGTGGTCCTGCAGCTGGTCGAAAAGAGCACCAATACTCTTCTCTGCACGACCAATGGACCCAAAGAAAATGGTGCCCTCCAATTTAATCACGCAGATCTGGTTGCCCACGTGCTTCAAGAACTCCTGTTGCTTGGGATGACGCAAAACAGTGGACCTGGCCACGACTCCGGTGTAAATGTCCTGCACCACGGGTCTCCGGGCTGCCTGGACCACAAACGACAAGCACGCCATCAAAATTCCGGCCAAAACGCCATGCACAAAGTCCCAGGCACCCATCATCACCACAATGATCAAGATGGTGGTGTACTCGATCTTGCGGAGCTTGCCCCAGGTGTCCCAAATGGCCTCCTTGAGCAATTCATAACCAAGAAGGTAAATGAGTGACCCCACCACACACACAGGAATGTAGCCAATCACCACAGGTCCGACCACCATGATCCCAGCAGTTGCGATGGCCAACATAACCCCCGCCATGCGGTCATCGGCTCCGGCCTTGATGAACAACACCGAGTTCGTGTACACCAAGTAGTTTTGGATGGACCCAAGCATGCCGGAAATGGCATTGGAGTAGCCATGAGCCACCAACTCTCGGTCCACGTCAAACTGGTCCATGCCCAAACGAACAGCAAGGGCAGGCACGTTAATTGGAACATGCAAGATGCCAAAAAACGTGAGGGCCAACATGGATGGAAACTGGCGAGCGATGACCACCCAATTCACAAGATTGAAGCGGAAAAGCTTATAGTGGGCATACCAGGGCTCCTTGGTGACCACAGCAGGAAACACCCAGCCGGTGTTTCTGGCCACATCCAAGTCAATTCCCGTCCAAACGGCCACCACCACATGGAAAAGAGCAAACACACAGATGAAGAAGATGGGCACCAAGAGCGAGTGGTGGATGCGGTGGTGCAAGAGGATAAGCACCACCGTCAACAACAAGGGAAGCACCCATTGAGCCAAGGTGGTACCGTTGCCAAAGAGATACATGAAGGTGTCCAAATTGTAGGAAAGACCCCCTTCTAGACGAGACAGCACCTCGATGCCTGTGACCACCAAAAAGTAACCAACACCACCAATGCAGCCGACCAAGATGTGGCGAGGAAAGAAGCCAATTAACGACCCCAAGTGGAACTTTCCAAGGAGGAAAAACGTGACCCCGGTCACCACCGACAGGAGGGCATAAGTGACAATAACCGTGGCCAAAACCGCATTTTTTGGGGCGCCCGCCATCTCGGCGCTAATGCTAAGAGCCATGGAGTGAAAAAAAGGGGTCACTTCGATCATTTCCGAAGCAGCACCGGCCTTAAATGCAGAGCCACCCAACGAATAAACCAATTGGGAGATCACCGTTGAAATATAAAACATCGACATGCCTGCAGGAGCCATTTGCGCAAATAGCGACTCGCCAATGGGAAACATGATCATTCCATAAGACAAGGCATCAAGAATATTGAGGAGCAGCCCCAAGAAGACTGCAGGTAGATACAGCACAGCTCTAGCAACCATATTTTTGGATGTTTCCTTTTCGGGCAAAGCGGGCGGCAGCGGGTGCAAGCCCAAGGCCATTTCCAAATCCGATCCCGGGCCCATTTCGGCGTACGACTGTTTCAGGTCACTTTTTGGCCCAAGAAGAGGCACCGATTCATCCAACACATCGGTGGAAAAGCCCAGTGGGTCAGAGACTTCGAAAGTGGGCACATCCTGCACGGAATATGACCTTTCGGCCCCCAGATCCTGAGCCCCTTCCTCCAAAACCCCCAAGTTGGCCAAATCCGCCGATTCCTGGTTCACGTCTATACCGGACCGGACTGTGGGCAGACTGAACGACATGGAGTTGCGGTGAGACATCGACACATACGAGCGACCGCCAAAGTCAACCTCGCCGTCAATAGCCCCCATGTCTCGCTTGACTCGGATAGGTGCAGACATGGAACGAAAGATAGTAGTAAAGAGTGGTGGAAAAGGTTAGTGCGAAGAGACGTCAAATCGCACTCGAGAGATAAGCCATATGCAGGTTAGATAGTGGAGTATTCTGAAAAGTAATCAAACAGGTGTAGCGTAAATTATAAAAAGGGTCACAGAAAGTGGGTAGATTGGGTAGGGGATGTCCGTGCCCCTTTTTATGTTCCTCTTTATTATTGCAGTGTGGTGTGGTGGATGAGTTGGTGAGATGGATGAGCATGGAGGTGTGGTGTGTGGTGTGTGGTGTGGCAGGAGAGAGCGAGATGCGGCCAGTAATAGAATAGCGTATGCAGAGGGTGTTAAGATCGAGCGCATGTGCAACAATCATGAAACACATGGACACATAGACACATAGACACATGGAGCAATGGCCAACTGCAGTTCCACAATAATGAAACATTCAAAATAGAATGTGAACAGAAGTGAACGACCAATAGAGCCAAGTCTATGTATAATTCATGATACCTCGGCAGTGGTCTAGTATTCCGTCTATGTTCAATCTGTCGTATAATCAGTCTAGTCAGACAGATTAGTCAATGCAAGATCATTTCACACACGAGGGCCTGCTTCAATCCATATAAAGATCTCCTCTAACACTCCAATCAAAAATCCGGCCGTGACGCACAACTGTCTTGACCACTTGCTAAACTCAGTAAGCATTGATAACTCTTCCATTATGATATACCTTGACATAGAATTGTATTCTTCAAATGTCTAAATTGGAGACTAGTCTGAACGTGTACAACCGTAAAAATGTTTGGTTTACATTCTGGATGGTTTTGTCATGAAATGTTCAGCAATATGGTAAAGAATTGAAACAGCTCAATGGCAGTAAAGAATGGACATCAATAACAGGGTCATTATACAATCATCGGATATTGGAAGAAAAGAAAATTGCACCACCACAAAGTATCACATGTTCTCCCACTGCATTAATCACCGTGGCCCTCAGTGGCTTGACTAACCTTAATCCGACTGAACATTATTGCATCATAGAGATGGTATGAATATAGTCGTCACCATCTTTATATTAGTATTGAATTTGGCTTCAGTATTGCATCATAGAAATGGTATAAGAATATCTCTTGCCACCAGTTTCTCAAGGCTTATTCGTAAGACATCTCATAACTCAGTCTACCTTCCATTCTGCTCAACCATACTACTTAACATAATTGTAGGTTAAAGGAATTGGTATTTCTATAGCAGTTTCACTTTCGGTGCATGCCTCGATTATTGAAGAGCCACCAAGGGCCAAGGGTCAAGTCATAAAAATGATAGATGTAAATTTAAAAGGGATTGAGGCTTCTTATGTAGTGTTCATCCGCGTTTGTGTGCATGCGTTTGCCACCATTCTGAAACAAGGGGTATAATAAACATGCTGCAAAAAAATAAACTGGGGTATATAAAGTCGCACTCCCCCGTTACTTCGCTGGGCTATTTTTTTAAATTCCAACCAGCGCCCCTCCTTCTTCCACTTTCTACGATAGTTCAGTTAAGACCTTGGGAATCGCTCCAAAAGCGGCTACACATGCATAGATTTTCGACAGTGTATTACTGACTTCTTTACATATGTTGTTTAGCCAGAAGTGGTGATATAAACTCACTCATACTCACCACACTTCTGCTCACAGCTATAATCTACAGTGCTTTTTCCACACGAATTGATTCATCAAATCAGTCTAGACAAATCTCTGAGATGTTCCATGTGCATATTCCTAGATCTTCTATTTCATAGTGGCCTGATGCAGGATCCGGAGGTCATTGATCTTGAAGTTAACACACCATCATAATCTATATAGAGTATAGAATGGTGTATGAATTGTGCCTAGTAGGGCTGCTAACTTTAAGCAGTCCTGAATTAGTCTAAGTGGCAATATAACTGACTTCTGTCTTATAAAATTCTATCATCCTCCTGTACACTTTGCAGCAGAAATACCCGTGCACCAGACAACCTCAGCAGAAAAACGCCCAACGCAAACGCCTATTTTTAACTCAAAGTTGAACATAAAGAGGCTCATTGAGATCCTGGAGTTCCAAACTCCACAAAGATTATGTTTCAGCTGAAACTAATGGGTGAATGTGCTTTTTAGATGAGGGCACTGCTCACTTCCGGCCCCACACCTGCATATAGAGCCGGTAGCTCCTAGTAGTCTACATTCTTCAAATTCCAATATCAGCTATTTTAGAGCAATTCTATTGAAAGATTACTCCGAGAAGATATTTTCAGTTTACTGTGAGTAGAAAAGGTAGTTTGTTGATAAAGGTGTGCCCTGTATGCAGGAATATAGAACAATAATATATAGTTAATAACTGATCATTCCCCATTTCACAATCTCAATACCCTCATACTAGATATATTATCCTAGAAAGAAATAATTGTAGAGCTGGTAACCAAGTAAGTCCTGCATCTAAAAGAACTCCTCAATACTCAATCCGTGGAAAGATCTGGGACTAGTCTAGTATAAAGTACTGTATAGTATAGTGTATACTAGTTAGTAATATAGTTAGTAGTGTATAGTTAGTAGTATAGTTAGTAGTTTATAGTTAGTAGTATATACTTAGTAGTGTATACTTAGTAGTGTATACTTAGTAGTGTATACTTAGTATAGTGTAGTTATATAGTTTCAAGTAAGTATAACAGTATAATGTAGATTGTAACAACTTTTAAACTCTGGTTCTTTCACGATTGGCTATAGTTGGAAGAGAAGAAGGTTGGTCTGGTTGTGGGGCGTAGGTAGCAACATATAGTGATGTGGAAGTGTACCACATAGAAAATCTTCATACACCAATAGCCAGTAGCATCAATAGTATATGTCTGAGACAAACCTGATCATTCTCTTTATCAACTGAATTGTAGGGTGGAATTGGTTGACCATATACTGAGTGGGAAATGAGAAAAGTGGTTGCGAAAACAGAGGGTGCGGATGCTCACTTATTTATAGTCCCACGTCAGGCTTATCGCGTGCGCACTCCCTATTACACCATGCACTACACTACACTATATTTACTACCATACTACATTACTACTACACTTTACTACACCTTACTACAATACCACACCACACTACACTACAACACCACAGTAATACATACTGTTTCAGACTATACTAAAAACTACAATATACTAATACTACTCCTATACAAGACTATTACCCTTGATTCATTCCATTTATTCTAATTATGGCATCCCCGATTCCGGAACAGGTGCCGCTTTTGGCCCCTGAAGAGGCCCAGACACCTATGGGCTGGGAAGATGAGCCGCTGAAACCAAAGGTGGCCCGCCGTTTCATTCAGCTTTTTGCTCTTGGTATTGTCCTCATAGTTGCTGTCCAACTCTCGTTTCTCCCTCGGACTTCGCCCAGCCGGGACTTCCGGCGCTGGAATAACCTTCGCCTCACAAAAACAGACGTCAAGAGGATGTTTTTGGTGCAGCTGGAGATCGGAAAGCCCGATATCGATGGTCTGTCCATTGAGAAAAACCTACTAACGTGGCTTGGAATGCTTGGAACTGTGAATTCGAAACACGACTTGGCCTTGGCAGCTTCCGAGGCGCCGGAAGCTTCGGACTTCTTGCTACTGCTGATCCGGGAAATGAATTACGATGTGGAAACGGCTACTTATCCACTACCACACTTACTCTTGAGCCCCCACTCGCTGTGTATGCGGCTCAAGGATACCAAAACGGGCCGAGTTCTTTACTCGGCCGATTTAAAAGAACCTTTGGCACCTACTCCGGCGTTTTTTGTGTTTTCTGCCAATGGTTCCGTCTCTGGAACCTACGTGTATGCACACTACGGCCGACCAAGTGATTTAGACCGCCTCCGAAGCTCGGATATAGATCTCCGCGGCAAGGTCATCATCTTCTCCCATTCGCCGCTCGATTCCGACTACTCCTTGAAAAGTAAAGTGGCCTATGCTGAGAAATACGGCTGTGCGGCGGTTTTGGTTTATGACGAAACGGAAAGTCACTCCATTTCTAGGGCTTATCGCCTGCTGACGCCTCACCTGCATATGCCCGTGAGTTTTCGCCAAATCAAGCCTGTCCTCGACACTTTGAGGTCTCTGGACCACTTTGCGTATTGGAAGTATGGTCCTACTCCAGATGAGGACACACTTGAGCTCGAAATTTCCGTTGTTCTTGCGGAAAAAAGCCTCAATGCAACCAATGTCTTTGCCACGGTGGAGGGAGTTCTTAACGATGCTGAAATCGTCATTGGTGCATCACGTGATACCTTGACCTCCGCCAATCCGTCAAGTGGACAAGCCATTCTCCTCGAGCTCATGCGTCGGTTCCAGTACTTGAAGATGTACGGGTGGAGGCCGCTCCGGACCATCCGGTTTGCCTTTTGGGATGCTTCCAGAAGTGGAGCTCTTGGGTCCTCAGCAAGTACTGGAGATGTGCAGGTGTTCAAGCCCAATCTTCCCGTTCTAGCCTATATCAACCTCGATCTCGATGTGGTTACGGGGAGTCACTTGACGGTGGACGCCAATCCGTTGCTAAATCACGTGATACGAAACACGGCCAAGTCGGTTCCATTTCCCCGCAATTCGAAGTACTTGGAAGAGAAACGAATCGAGGGGAGTCTCCATTATGATCTTGATTTCGATTTTGGTGATGATCTCGATTCTAGCTCTTCTGAAGAAACGTCTCTATGGCATTTGTGGGCCATGCAGGACAAAGCCCACATCAACAACAAGTTGGGCAATAGCTTGGGCCTGGACCATGGTACTTTCCAACTCTCGAAGGATACGCCAGTGATAAGTGTCAATTATGCCCCCAATCTGGCATTCAATGAGAGCACCTACATCCCCGAGTCGAACTACTACAACCTTGATTGGTTGACCAAACACGTGGATCCCCTGCTTGAATTGCATGGGCTGCTTGTGAGGTTTATAGGGCTCTTGACGCTTTCGCTTGGAGAACACGAGGTGGTGGAGTATAAGACCACAAGCTACTTTGGCAAGGTGAAGGAGTTCTTCCATGACTTCACTGTCTCCAATGAAGAAATCTTGGCTTCCTGGGCCCACCAGAACGTTTCCAGAGAATGTGTGGGAAAGACGCTTTTGACGGATATGAAATCCCGGAACACGACGGCCGGAGAAGTGACTTTTGGCCAGATTTTGGCCCAGACAAAGATGTTGTTTGATGAGATTATTCTGCAGGCCCGGGTCTTTGATGGATATAACCAGGACGTGGAAAACTTATGGACTACCGATTACCCGTGGTTCCGAATGATCCGCAAAATCCACATTTTCGCCAAATTCAAGTTCACCAACTACAAGTTACTCAGGCTCGAAAAGGAGTTGAACCTGGCTGCAGAAGACATGACGGAGACAGATGTGAAAAACTCCCACTTCATGTACGAGCTGCCGCAGGGAGTTCTATCTATAGACGAGGAACACCAACGGGGGGCGTTTGCTTCTCTCTACGAGGCCACTGAAAAGGGAGACTTGGAGACACTTGTCCGCTTGATAAGCAGCAAATATGAGAGGCTTAGCACACTATCCCGGAGAATCAAATAGAGGAAGAGATAACGTCATGAGAGTCACGTGAAAATGTCACGTAACTGTATCGCTAGTGTCACGTGACGCTATGAGGATGTCACGCGCGCTCAGAAAACGTGACCAGTCACGCGACATTGACGGGACTTTGTCGCTTATACGCACCGGACAAATTCCGATCCATCACCCAACTACACAATGGTGGACGTATCACGATATTTCTCGATCCAGATCTTCTTCATTATACTCCGGGAGACTTTGGAGACCGCGATCATCATCTCGGTGCTCCTCTCGTTCATCAACAAAAGAGAGCCCCCCACAGTCGAAGACCAAGACTCAGAGCCAAGTGGCATAGATGAAGCACAGGCAACCAAAAACGCCCAGATCCGCAAAATCAACCAGGGGTTACGGCTCCAGGTGTGGCTCGGAGCCATCTTGGGTCTAGCCATTTGTTTTGTCATTGGGCTTGTGTTCATTGGGTGTTTCTACTTCATCGAGACCGATTTGTGGTCATACACAGAACGACTTTGGGAGGGTGTATTCTCGCTTCTCTCCAGTATAATCATCACAATCATGGGCGTGGGGCTTTTGCGCATCAATAAGGTGATGAAAATTAAGTGGTGGATCAAACTCGGTGATGCGTATGCCAACGAAAACCACGGCAAGGTAATGGATGACGATGGAGGGTTGGAAAATCGTCCATTTGCAGAAGGTCAAGATGCTCGTGAAGAACAAGCCGAGGGTCCAGACGAACAAGGAAGACTAGGGGGAAGTGGAGGTCGCGAGAGTGGTGGCCTTGGAAGACGTGGGGGCCGGGAGAAGTTCAGCAAGAAATACTTCTTGGCCATTTTACCCTTTGTGACCACGCTTCGTGAAGGCCTTGAGGCCGTGGTGTTTATTGGCGGAATCGGCATGAGCCAACCGTTGAGCTCATTACCATTGGCAGTGCTTTGTGGAGTCATGCTTGGCGCAGGAATCGGCCTCTCGCTTTATAAAGGAGGCAACAAGATGTCGCTCCAGTACTTCCTCATATGCCTGACATGTTTCTTATATGTGGTGAGTGCCGGGCTCATGAGCCGGGGCGTTTGGTTCTTGGAGTTGGAGCAGTACGTGCGGCGGTGTGGCGGGTTGGACGTTTCCGAAACCGGAAGCGGGCCCGGCTCCTATGACGTGGCCAATACCATCTGGCACGTGAACTGCTGCAATGGTTTGAAGGACGGCTGGTGGATGGTGGCCAATGCCATTGTGGGCTGGACCAATACTGCCACTTATGGTAGTGTGTACCTGTACATCGGGTATTGGATGTTTGTTTCGGGCTGGTTGAGGCTCAAGATGGTGGAGGAGCGCAACGGGTACATTCCGTTCTTGCCGATCAAATGGCAATTGAACCGCATGCGGAAGAAGGTGAAGTTGTATGAAATGAGAATGAGCCAGGGAGGAAAGACGGACCAGGCCGCCAGGGCCGCTGATGCAGAGGTGATGAATCCATGAATTTAATTCCATGAAACAGAATTATGAATGAAATTATAGATGGAATTATGGATGGAATTATGGATGGAATGGATGAATGGAATTCCATGAAATCCATGCAATGGACTATGGATGGAATGAATTCCATGTATTGAGATGAGTCGATGGATAGATGGAACGAATCGATGAAGAACATTCAAATGGGGATGAAATAATGGAGGTGTCGGTATCAATGGAAGACGAATGGATTATGGACATGAGACTATTTGAAGTGGCCAATCATGGGCTTCAAATGCAATCACCTAAGATCATGTCCAGAAATACCTGTTGAATCACACCTCTATTGTATAGGGCTGGTAAAGCTACACTGAGCTTTTGTGATTATTTTCAGAGCTCGGAGCTGTATCAGGAAGTATGATTGCATTTAATGACATGTTGAACAAGTAGATTCGTGTGAAGAATGATTACTAAAGAGTCAGATTTGGATGATCAATATCCTTTCATCAATGTCTAGATATGAGTGATGGAGTCTTAGAGTGGTGGAGCAGCGAGACTGTGGAGTATAATGAAACATCTCTCACGTCTCATAGCCACATTCCCATGTCCACATTTTATGAGTCTGAATCTTGAGTATGGAGTCTAAAATGTGGAGTCTGAAATGTGGAGTCTGAAATGTGACAGTAAAAATCGATGGTCATTTTCCGGACTGCCTAGAATACTAGACTCAACGAATAAATCACCAATTAGACTGTAAAGTTAAAGATATGATGAACTCCATCATCTAGTTCCATTTTCTCATTCCATATCCTTAATTCTCATACCATGAACTTGGTGGATTTTTAGTACTTTTTCATGGGTTTCCCTGGTACCGTTAATGACCACAATTCTTAGTCAAATCTGTAACTCACCTTCCACAATATAGACATGGTCTATATGAGGATTCCTATAATTGTCTGTCAAGCTGAAGCAAATCATTTGTTGAAAGGACCAATTCATTGCCAGTCCAATCATTTGAAAACTTATGTTTGTAGTAAACTTAGGGATCACCTGCTGACTCTCCACGTGAGTCCATAAGCCTGGGCCACTATAGCCCGTGTTAGCAAGCTCGAACTTTGCTTGCAATCTAAGTTCAATGCTGTAGTCACAGAACTGTTGATAATGGTGAGCTCAAGATTTGCAGCGTATTTGAATCGAGGTTAAGAGGCGTTTGTAGGTCTCTCAGATATGTAAGTTCTAACCTTCACCCGCTCAGCCTACCCAGACTCATAAACCATACGGATGTCGACATCAATGACAATTTCTATATCAATGGTGATCAGAGGGGAATCATGGCTTTATATAGAGAGACGCCACTACACAGAAAGGAGGCCGAGACCAGGGTCCTGAAACATATCTGCCGCAGTTGGTTCAATCTATAGAATTGCAGCAAGCTGTTGCTGTGATGACAATTCCGGCCATGCACGAGATGCGTCAACATTGTGCGATCGAATGCGCTTTTCTTTCTCTTGCATATACCATAACCACGAGGTTATAAAGGAGACAATAGGGGCAATAGGGACGTTTGCTACACAATTGGTTATGACGCACAATCGGAACATGTCTAAACCTTAAAGCTTCGGGCCGTTACGGCAGCTGTATGCATAGACCAGTCCTTTGTCAGTCTATACCATTCCTAATTCGGATGCTATACTTGAGGATCGCTTGTATGTCCAGAAACAAGCGCCACAGTTAAATTAGTTGAGACCAAGGAGTGGGGTCATGAAGTCTCTGGAGTGTGGGCGTGGCCAATGGTATCAATGACCGGATCAGGCGGCTATGGACTGGTCAATGGTCTGTAGAATTGCAGCTAGCGTGGACACGGCTTAAGGTGGCATGGTCTGGCGTCAAAGAAAGAAAGCTAAGGTAGTGATTGGGGGCGCCAGGAAAACAGTGTTGGTTGCCACGTTTCAGTCGCCACCTCAGCTTTGTCAGGTGAGGACGATTATTCAGCGAGGGAATGTCAGCCATGCCTATTTGGGAACCCGCATGAGCAATGCATCGCGGGGTTACCCTATTTGGGCTTTTTCCGACCGCGCGTTCCTCCGTATGTACGCACCTTTGCGGTGCGTCCGCGTGTCAAGCAACGGGTATGCGCAACCTGCCTTACTAATGTTCCCTTGACTTCGGTCTATATAAGACCATTCCCTGGGCCGTAGGATGCCCTCTTCGATTTTCTAATTTGGTATATATTGTTTACATCGAAACTTTTATTCCTCTTTGATTCCTTTATACTTGTTCTAAAATGTCCATTCCAAAAACCCACAAGGCTTCTTTTGTGCAGCAGAAGGCTGACCTGGCCGAAGCAATTCAATACACCGACGTTGAATGCCCTCAAATTTCTGGCCCAACTGATGTGATCATCAAAAACAAATACTCCGGTGTTAACTACATCGATACCTACTTCCGCCAGGGCACTTACCCCGGCCTCGTGCCCTCCATGTACCCTTACATCTTTGGTCGTGAGGCTTCAGGTGTGGTTGCTGCTGTTGGTGACCAGGTCAACAAGTACAAGGTTGGAGACGCCGTGACTTATCTCGGGGCGCACACCCATGCTCAATATGTCAAGATTGACGAGAACCACTTGCAGATCCGCAAATTGGAGTCGGATGACGATGCAACCCTTAAGGCTTGGGCCGGCAGCTTGTTGCAAGGCTTGACTGTTCTTACATTTGTGGGAGAGGCTTCTTCCGTGAAAAAGGGTGACCATGTGTTGATCTGGGCCGCTGCCGGAGGTGTGGGTCGT
Organism: Metschnikowia sp. 04-226.1; assembly: GCA_002370245.1. Lineage (NCBI taxonomy): Eukaryota > Fungi > Ascomycota > Pichiomycetes > Serinales > Metschnikowiaceae > Metschnikowia > Metschnikowia sp. 04-226.1. The sequence continues at coordinate 28,010 of NLAD01000874.1, forward strand.
CTTTTGACCCGCTACATCACGTCGTTGGGTGCCCATGTGATTGCCGTGGCCTCTACAGACGAGAAGCTTGCCGTGGCCAAGGCAGTGGGTGCCGAGTACTTTGTTAAGCTGAGCGAGGACGTGGCCAAGAAAGTGCAAGAAATCACCAATGGACTTGGAGTTGCTGCTGTTTTCGATGGTGTTGGAAAGGACTCGTTCGAGGCATCGATGGCATCCGTGGCCCAGAACGGAACTATTGTGTGCTACGGAGCCGTCAGTGGAGCCACTCCTCCTTTCGACATTGCCCGTTTGACTATAAAGAACACCAAGTTGGTGCGTCCGCTGTTCTTCGGCTACATCAACACCAAGGAAAAGTGGGAGGAGTACACCGAGCTTTTGGACAAGCTGATGAAGAACAAGAGCATTCCTCTCGACATCTCCAAGACATACCCACTTTCCGAGTACCAGCAAGCCACCGAGGACCTCGAGGGCCGCAGAACAAAGGGAAAGCTTGTGCTTGAGATTCCTCAATAAACCTTCAGATACACTCTACAAGACAGACACAATGGGCATTCGATGGAATCCATCCTATTTAGTGTAATAAAGTGAATTGGTCTAATGCACACTATACTGAATGCAATACTTGCTACTACTACAGTTGTTAATTACCAAATACTACAACTAACCCATAGTAGGTTATGGAGGATACGTTTAATTGGTCCAGGAGGATGCGCGGGCCGGAGTACGCAGATCCGGGGCTTATATCCAGTTCCGACCTATTGACATAGGTCGTTTCAACCTGTCCACAAAACAAAGGATTGCTTTCTTTAAAGTCGTTTTGGAAACCACACCCTTGTAAAAAGAAAATGTACTCTTGAGGACCTCTGGCCTTATGTCTGTGGAAAGAATAGTAGAGGTCTATTTTAGGCTTGCATATCACGTGACCAGTCCGAGGGTTCCGAGGGCCCACTCACCCGTTTAACATATGAGCCTCGCACGTCTCATATGTACTGCATATACACGTCACTTCATAGAGTCATTGGAGAGCAACAATTCTCATACCCATAAATGAGCCATATATCTATCATCATCACATATCTGTACATCTACAGATTTATATCCTATTATTACTATTGAAGTTTCATGCTTGATTATCACTCTCTACTACATACTGTCGTTAGTGAGGTGTAATCTCGATAATCACTGTGTTTTAGTAAAGTTTTGTAGTTGGTGTAAAATAATGCGAATACACCCATAATGGTATGATTCATTAGTACCCTTGATTCTATAACTACTCAATCCGTGTATAAGAAAAATAAGAAAAAGTCCCACCATCTGAAGCTGGATGACTACGACCCCACAAAGTACTGCTGGTGCTCGTCATGGTGGCCTGTGTTGAACAGGTGTGATGTGTAACATCTCGCATGTGTCAATATGCAGTTTCCAGGTGAAACAATAAGGGTGCTCCATGGAATCGGTCCCAGGAGGTATCGGTCCAAGGAGGTTTCAGTATGCAGTGTCGAGATGAAACGGTTGCATCGGGGAATCGATCCAAGGAGGTATCGGTCCGAGGAGGTATCGATCCAAGGAGGTTTCAAGAATGGGACGACAAGTAAAGTATGCCGTGGAATCTGTCTTTGGCGATTTAGAGAAGAAAGTACGGTATGGTTCAGAAATGAAATATATATATAAGGAGGTATTTATTGGAGGGAATGTCCTCCTTTTATAATTTGGAGAGTGCGCATTCTGACACAAACGCACAGCGTTAAGGGGCTTGCAGATGGCTGCGAAAACGTAGCCTCACTAATATATAAAGGCCAAGGTGCGCTTAGTTAAAAAAAAAACAGAAATTTCCTAGTATCAGTTTAGCAACCACACCAATACAAAGAACTAAGATGACTACTATATCTTTTGAATTACAAACTTAATGCAAGAGCATTTCACCCTGGTGCCAGTCTATCAAAAGATTGTGAGCAAAGCCCAACAAGAATACCATGATACTATGACTACTAGATATTATGACTACTAGAATACCATGATACTATGACTACTAGTATACAGTGCTTGGCTGGAAGGAGTCGGTATTGAATGTCCAATTCTGTATAGTTGCCCCGCTTTAGAGTCCGACGCTGTGGCCAATGCTTGCAAGCTTTTTCAAAATTTTGCTTTTGCTCCATATCGAATCAAGGGTTCAGTATTGTTTCGCCGGCTGCTTCTTATGTCACGAGTACAGTGCAGGATGTGGGGAGGGTTCTGGCATTTGGACATGCCTGTGGCCTCTGTCTGCAGACATGGTGGTTGGTCAGAATATGGTGGACAAGTCCAAGTTATAGGTTTTCTGGTGAATGAGAATCATATCATCTGACTAGAAACCTTAAGAATTGGACCTGTAAAATTACTCCACTACTTGAGTATCTATAATATTACATTCCTGCATATAACCATATTGGGTCGATTCAATTTGACTGAACACCTACTACTTCTATTGAGGTTTAATCGATATTACTCTAGTATCGTCTTGCGTCGTGGGGTTGAGAGTATGAACCCTTTAAGAAAATCAATTCAGGTACTACTCTTCTTCCCGTCTTCTACTCTCCACTACAATAATGAATTCACTATAACTATGCTTTAGTGTTGTTTCTGGAAATGGTGTATCCAACTTGATCCTCAATCCTTTGGTTTAGGGTACACCCTAAATCACGTGACCAAACAATTTCCTTTGAAATCGGTCACTCCTGCATCTTGTCCGTTTCTCCTGATTCAAGTTTCTCCACTTCTGCACCTGTAAAGAAGTAGACGTCTCTTTTCGAGCAATTGTAGCCGGAAACCTTCTTCAGATGGTTGTTTTTAGGTCCTGCACACAGATTGAACTGGAGATTCATGACCATGGAGTTATTGTTCAACTCCACCTTAAAAGGCGTGACCTTCGTTTTGCTGCCCACCACCAAGAAATTGTTGTATCTCCCGAAAACCTGCGTGTCTTCACCCTCAATGCTGGCGATCCCGTCTTTAAGCGTAAACATGGGAACAGGTGGCAAACTGGAGTCGCCAAGCGTCACTAGATCGAATTGCCCATAGTTCACCACCGTAAGTCGCCGAAACGTGCCTTCCTCATCAGCATAAAAAGTACCCGCCGATTCAAGCGCCATGGCTGCTAAAAGGTAAGCCAGAATCAGTTTAATGGGATCCATCAACAAATCGTTCGAGTGCTTAGTAAGGCCCGGGTCATTGAGGCTTATATATCCAGCCAAGAGCAATTCAATCCAGAAAATTCCAAGCTCGAAAAGGCTGTAAATCCTGAACTCAATCCCGAACTCAATCTAGACAATTCAAGCCTGAAAAGGAGTGCATAACCTCGTATTGAGAGTTTGGGGCGTGTCTAGACCTTATCGGCACTATATGCATACCCTGTAGAGTCACTAGTCACCCGTAATTGTCATACCTCATCCCTTAATTCCAAGTCATATAGTTAAATGACTCAATAGTCACTTATTGGATGAACTCAGGAGTAGTGGTCACTCTGCATGCTGCGCGTATATGCAGTGCGACAATGGATGGTCTCCTATCCTTCTCCTCCTTCTCCTATTTCCAGAATACACCCCTATTACCAATCCGCTTTCAAAGTAATATACCACAGTACTATACCACAGTACTATACCACAGTACTATACCACAGTACTAGACCACAGTACTAGAGCTATACTGTTTGGACTGCTGGGTATATACTGGCTTGAGTACTTGACTGGACTGCTAGAGTACTAGCCTGAAGGGACTTGACCGGTTCTAATGACTGGTTAAAGACTAGTGGACTAGACTGGGGGACTAGAGCACTAGAGACTATACTAGCTGGTACTAGAAAGCCATGGTGTATATACCCGCACAATCAGTTCCGGACTTTCATTGAGGAGATTTATTCCTCAGTATAATGGGAAATAATTTCAAACCTAAAATTTCAATTCTTCAAAGCTTGCCCATCCATTAAACTCCGAAAGAATAATCATGCCACTATTAGTACTCTCCTATACCACTCCTGATACTGTGCTCTCCTTTAATCCCCTAAACTAGACTACTTACTGCCATGGAGTAAGTGCTAGAAACGATTTTGTTGAAAAATGGAGCAGACACAATATAGTCTTGTTTGAAGCTGATGGGGTGGAGTGGTTTGAAAGTGTGAGCTTACCAAGTAAGTCATAGTAAGATTGTACTATTTTGAGGACACTAGGTACAAGAAGAATCACCTTAAGCAAGTGTACTAGTCAGATCACTAGTAGGAGCCCAGTAGTAAGACTCCGTAAGTCCTGTATAGATGTCGTAGACCAGTTCTGTTAGAAAGGGAATGGCAACTCTTAACTAAAGAACAGAAAATGAAGTCAATGGAGTTTAATTAATGAGTCCATGGAATGCATCAGAATTTTGTCAATCACAGGAAAAGGAACCGATTTTTCATCATCAAAACTCCTACCCCAAAAGCCACAGTCACTATCTCCAGGGCTGGATCTTCACTTCGTCTTTCCTTATTGCAGGTGTTTCAGGTGAAAACAGCACCGTTATGAATGGAATTCCGAGTCCACCACCACAACCAGTACGTCTGAAGGTTTGGTTAATACCACCTCAGGAGAGAGTGCTAAAATTGTTATTATCGAGGTTGGACAGAGAATGTATAGACTTATCAGAGACTAGAGATAGCCATTTAGTCATTAAGTCTCTTTATTTCTATAACCATGTATCATGTAATCATATTCTGTTTTGATGTGGTGATGTAAATCATTGAGAAATCTCATGAGTAAGGGAGTAAGTGCTTCGATAATGGGTCTCAATAGTGAATATAGCAATCGATGTGTATAGCCATAGTGTGGGAGACAGTGGACGAATCCACTCAGCAAACAAAGTTGTGGGTAGTCCGAAGTCGTCTAGTAGTTAGTATTGGTAGTAATCTTTCAGTCTTTAGTACACTCGTAGTAAGTAGCTCAAGTCCAAATAAGTAGATACCAAGACACCAGGTATACCCCTAAGATATTGGTTCCAATTACCAGGTCACCAGACACCAAGGTAGATCAAGTAACCAGATAAATCTAGAAACAACTAGACTAGACTGCCATAACTGAAGGAGAAAATAGGGAGGTCGTAGAAATGGAGGGTGAGGAGAAAATAGAGTGGAGGAAAGAAGAAGAGGGGAAAAATCCAGGGGGACGCGCTCTTTATATAGTTTTCCCTTTCCTCCACGCCCTGTTTATTTGCAGCCACCCGCCATGCAGGAGCGGCGAGCTGCGAAATATATATAAGACACCGCATCCCCCCTTTCCCAGCCCCTATATTCACAGCCCCTATTTTCACAGCCCCTATTTTTCCAATAATCAGGGGGAAAAGACCGCCAATTTATTTTGCCTGGATGTTTCTACTGTTTGCGCATGGTTATCCCTGAACATGTATTCCAAGCTTAAAGCACTGGAAACATCAATCGATTGATTGGACAACTGGTCAGACCAGGACAGCCATGGGAACTCTGGACACCTTTGGACAGCTGGACAGACTATAGGGGAATTCCAAAACCCAAGGTGAAGAATAAGCATTTCCAACAGGTCAGAGGAATTCAGGAAAAGTCAGACGAAGTCAGTGGGAGTCATTGAAAGAGCTCACCCGAGCAAATCAGAAGATTCAGAAGATACAGAAGACTTCGGAGGTTCAGAAGAGTTAGCCGGATATAGACGTCCTAACCCAAAATACTTGTTCTTCTCTATTACCAAAATGACAAGAGAAAGCAAAAATCCATTTAAGCCCACTTTGCGCTTGCTGTTGGCCTTATGTCCTTTCATTATGCAAGCCAAGGTGGTCACGTGCTACATCAGAGGGCATACTGCAGCTGTGCTTGATACCCTTTTAATCACTACTCAATAATTACATCAATTACTTTGACAAATGAATTTACTACTGAATTTATAATGAAGGGAAAGAGTTGAAATTGCAGCTGAGCAAACTAATGAGTGCAAACGTTTAGATACAGAGTCGATAGAGTTCAGAATATCGAGTAGAGTAGTGGATAGTGGATAGAGTGGATAGAGAGACTAACTGAAGTGTTGAGCACTAGGAGCAAATGGGAGAGTAGACCATGATGAAGGTCTAGGCCCATATACATTCCGCTTTTATAAATCAGTTGGTTGCAATTCAGTGTGCAATTCCGTGCGGGGGTCTCACAATGTGCATATCTGGTGGCGATATGCGCGAGCATTGGCTGCAATTCCAAACGAATATAAAAGGACTGCGATTCCACCCAGGGGAATTGTTCCGGTTTTTTTTTCTTAAGAACAGGCTGATATCACACATGGCAATTACAACTTCATTGGTGCACAGGAATGCAAGCACTACGAGCACATAAAAGTGGAAATACATTAAGGTGAGATTACAGAAGAAAATATTCCACACGGAAGGGAGGAGTACCCCAGAAATATTAATATGGTCAAATAGTGACTTAGTGTGGTACTTAGTTCCTAGTGTGGTAGTTATGGACTGCGTGGTGAGTACTAGTGACTTAATGACTTAGTGAAGAGTCTAGAAAAAAAGGGCAGTTTATAGGGACGCTCTTGGCAGTTCCAGGTGGTCGTATAAGTGGTTGTATGTGGTAAGACACATAATGTCAGCCATTGGCCACAATACAAGACACAGTGGATACACTAACTACTCTCATTACATTGGCTACAGTATACTGGACTCCACTGATCAATGGCTCTACTACTATATAATATTTCTAGATACTCCATACTACTCCATAGTATTAATGTGCAGTGGAGTAGACATAGTGAGAGTATAAGTAGAGAGGTAGATTGAGTAGTGGGTTTAGTGAGTACGTTCAAAGGTCAGGTGTATAAGAATGAGGGTCATCACCTTTTTGAATCTTATAAATAAGATCGGGTAGTACTTTATTGGGTGACTGTTTGTGGGGAATATAACATGCTGATTATTACTCCATGCCACCATTTACGCTTTACTAAATCTGATCCTGCATATAGCCGCACCGAGAATCATCTTAAACATGAGCAAAAGACGTATTCTGTATGCAGGTAAAGGATAAAAGTAACGTACAGTACTTATACTGTAATCGGCTACATAAATTTCAAAAGAATAAAATATTGAAAAAATTTGAAAAACGAAGCTATTACCGTTGGACCTGTATATAGGCCCCGGAACTGCATACCGAATACTGCATACAGCCACTCCCCGGAATGTAATCCCGGACCAAAAGCCCGGACTGAAGGCCCAACAACCCATTAGTAAATAATAATTTCTGGCAGATGTTTATGACTGATATTTTTTCCCTAATTTACTCCCCAAACCTCAATCTGTACTGTTAAAAATGGGGGAAGAGGAGTGTACTATATGCAGGCCATCCCTGTATATAACGATAATGAAGAATTGACGATACTCAAAAATACAAAATTGATTATGACTAGTCTATAGAGAGGATAGGAATATAAGGAATATATACAGGATACAAAGAAAAGGGAATTAGATTGAATTGTGAGAAAAAAAAAAAAACTTGAAACAATATTCAAAAAAAGGATTTCTTAAAATAAACTACTTTAACATATTCTGAAACAAATCCTGTACATACATACCATGGCTCTTACATGAAACAGAACCTGAAACTATCATTGTAGTTTAAATATAGTATAGTCATGTGTACTGCAGATAAGGCCTCACCTCACCTCACTCACTCACTCATTCTCGCTACTGCACCTGACTCCTCCTTGATTATATGCTCATTTCTACACCAAAACTCCCCCCAAAAAAACCCACCATAATCTCCTGGAATTCTACTAAAAAACTATGGTAAATACACTACCCGTAATTCTCTCTTCATGTTCTTTTTTTTTTTAATTTCCTTTCCTTTTTAATTCACTTTCTTCATGTTACTTCCTTTTTAACTGATTGTCGACTCTAAACTGCTCACTGCTCACTGCTCACTCACTGCTCACTCACTGCTCTTGTTCCCGCACAGCCTACCAAAAAGAAGAAGGTCAAAGTTTAAAGCCAAACCAATCGAGGTATTTCCTATTTAGGCCATTTGAATGTTAAAACAGTGTTGTAAAAATATAAGTGCTTTTTTTTTTTTTTTTTTTTTGGCTTTTTTGGTGGCTCTTGATGCTTTTCCTGCACTACACGAAAATGGTGCCTGGCCTGCATAGCGCGCAGGTGAGGCTATTGCAGCGACTCGCGCTATCACTGAAAATACCCACCTAAAATTTCTCTTTTCTAAACCCTTTGATCTGGCTTGTAAATACCGGCGATCTGCCCTGACCAATCCGGAAACTGTCCCCGAGCGCCGCCCCTCCCCCCCACTGAAACATCCGTGCACCCGCTCGTTTGCCCCACGTGTCCAGCCTCTTATCGTCTGCCCCGAGATCGACACGGTCCCTAGTGAAACGTTACACGCGACCCCGAACGGAGAATCCTTCTGGACGGATCTGTGCCTAAATTCTTGCCACGGGCATTTATCCTGATTCGTGCCGAAACATTTAATTGCATTTGATCGGTTGTTTACAACTGCATCTGTTGGAAAGTCTGGCCGATCTGAAACAAGCCTGAAACACGTCTGAACCTTCTGAAACAAGCCTCAAACAAGCCTGAAACACGCTCCTCCAAAAAATTATCCTCCCATCTACCGTTCCATCCCATCTAGATATACGGTCTAATTCTGGATCTCTTCTAACTTATATCCATACCTTGCATCATGTCTATAGACAAACTCGAGTCCACAAATCGGCTTCTCCACGACCTCGAACGAAAACTCTCCATCACATCCTCGTCGTCTCTGACCCACACCAACCAATCACACACGTCCCATGGTTCCGTGGTGCAGGACCCAGCGTATCTGGGAGTGGCTCGGCAGAATATCCAGCTGAGTGTGCTCAACTATATCAAAAACAACGGCTCCAACTTCGATGCCGAGCGTGTGTATGCAAATCGCCAACAAAAGTTTTCCGCCACCAGTTTTGGACGTGAATACTCGCCTGGCAGTTCTGCTAGTCCGCCAGCATTCGAAGTGACTTTGGATGAAGACCCCGATCTGCATATGGAAGTACGTGGTTCCAGCACTAAAGATGGCCATAGAGAAGGAAAAAACACCCATAAAGACGCTAAAGTCAAGACCTCAAATGGATCCAACTCCCTTGTACCTAATCGACCAGAAGCTTCTTCCATTCGACCAGAAAAAACTGGAAATATTGTGGATCGTGGTTTTCTAGATGCCTTGAACCTAGATCAAGATGTGGCTCCCTTAAGTCCGTCTCCAAGAGCCTCGCCCAAAGTACTGCCGGGTCGAACACAGGTGTGCATTATTTCTCCCGAAAAAAAGGCACTGGAATTGGTCTATGGCGGAGATGATGACTACAATCTAGACCATTATGACCACTACTACGATAGTGACAGCTTTACACAGGACTTGAGCAATGCAGACCTCGAGGCCAGCCCCACCAATGAAAACTCCAGTGATGAGGATTTAGGTCTAGATCCAGAGTTGCTCTTGCCTCCGCTGCCTCCTCGGATGCCTCCTCGGGAATTGGACCCGGATAAACTTTATGGCATCTACGATTTCCTGGGGCCTGATCCTCTGCATTGCACTTTATCCCGAGATGAGCCGGTGTACTTGCGCAATGACCTGGACAATTACTGGTGGCTTATTCAAAAACTCTCCAAATCGGAACGTCTACTGCTCTGGAACGCGCGTGGCTCGGAAGAGGATTTGTTTGATGACGACGAACACGGCAAAATCGGCTTTGTTCCGGCAGAGTGCTTAGAGACGTATGAGGAGCGGCTTGCGCGGCTTAATTGCTTCCGTAACGAGAACTTAGACAAGGAGTTGGAGTTGGACACGACTGGGGTTCTACCCAAGGAAGTGGTGGCTCTGTCTGACGAATTGACGAGTCCCTCCGATACAAAATCGGTTACTTTCGGCCGAAAAGGGTCGATTCTCAAGAAGTCCGGGACGTTCAAGCTCCATAACAAGCTGGTGACGTTCGAGAACTTGGAGGATTCACATGGGCTTGAAAACTATGAGGTGGAGTTCTCCGATGACGATGATGTGGATTTCTCCGACCACTACTACTCCATGTCACATGAGGATATGGCACCCCGCCCCAGTTTGGCGGACCACGAGGCCGACGAAAAGCATCTGGAGGTGCTTAGTGATGTTTTTCCCACCGAAATCCCCCTCCAGATCAACAAAAAGTCCCGCAAGAAAAGTGCCCCCAAAGAGCACGACCATTTCGGGTTTGACCAGCCCAATATGCATGTCAAGGAAGACCAGGCGTCCATCGGCTCGTTCTCCCCCGACACCCCCCAACAAGAACCGTCCAAGCAGTTCAGCGACGATGGAGACCAAGTCCGCCGGTCTCTCATTATTGACCGTCTCCATCTCGTAACGTCAGACCTCACAGATACAAGTCGAGACGTGACATTTGGCGGAGTACTCCATGCAGAAGACCTAGGGCTGGATGCAGACCCCGAAGGCATGATTTCCGATAACCAGAGTTTCAGAACCCAGCTGATGGAGGAGGTTAGCACTCCGCGGACCAGTCTACTGAACCAAACGGATATCAAGATCAGCGACTCCGAGCCCGATATTGCCACCGCCATCTCCCCACGTGAAAAGAAGAGGGCCAAGCCCGTGCACGATATGTTCACGCCGTTGCTTGGCAAGTTGGACGAGCTCACCGAGAAGTTGGCAGAATTCGAGCAATCCCTATAGCTATTCCGGCGCCTCACAATTATGAAATAAACTCTAATAATGATATCGACAAGATATCTAGGAACTTAATGCTTTATGATCCAAGAATCTAATAGTATTAATATGTCTAACCAGCCACATAAGCACATTAATTATTAAAGAATAGAATTGTTAGCACTTTATGGATGGCTGGTAGTTAGTATTGAATGGTATTCCGGGGGCAGCGCACCCGTGCACCAGGCTACCTCAGCAGAAAAAGGCCCAACGCAAAGTACACTTTGTTTCATCGTGAAATGATATAAATGAGTAATTCAGAATTCTGGAAATCCGGAGACTTTCTCAAACTCTTAAGCCAATAAAATATGGTCTGTGGCCGGCTTGAACTTGGGTCCCCTCACCAAGGATCCAATACCGAGGGCCATTCCGAGGCACCTATTTTGCACCTATCTAGGGGAGTACTACTCAGTAACCAAGTACACCTATTACCATCTTGAAGTATTGGTGTTATCAGTAGTAATGTAGTATTAGTGGTGAGTAAGTACAGTGGTTGGTATGGTCCTAGTATGTAGTATAACACAGTAGTGTAGTAGTGTATTGTAGTGTAGTATTATGCAGTGCTATCCACGAGACAACCCTGGATTAACAATATGGGGAAACGTATATAAACCTCAGGACGGGGTCAATTACCATTGTCAGGGAGAATTAATTGTTATGGTGGGATCTAGATTGAATTTAAGTGAGCAACGAGATTATGGTGCGAAGGGGTTCCTTTATAGCCATATTTTTTCCGGCTGCAAATCAAGTGCCACAAACACAAACGCAAACACAAATGCGGGCGATACATATATAAAGGGACTTCCCCACCAAAATTTCTCGACTCAAAAAATTCAACAAAATTTAGCACCAGCAGAATGATGATATGCAGGCCGTTTGGCCCAGAAGTAAAAGGTATTTGAGATAATTACAGCCATCTCATTATGGAATTTTAAGATGGTGGAAGATTAGTCCGTCCATAGCAAAATCAATTCATGGTGGTACGTGGACTTCATACCAAGATCTTTCTGATGGAGTCAATATACTACGACACTACAATAATCGGACTACCTACTTTGACTATGAATATGACGACTGTCCTATTTCCATTCCTTACCTTTTGAGTACTGCCAGAAATGGGTTTATGGAAGTTACCTAGCAATACGAGTCTCTTGGACACACGTTCGATGGCACTTGACCCCTCGATCTGGTGCTGCACATAAGTCCATTAGATCTATGAACTTGTCCAAAAAAAGTCCATTTTTCTCGTTGATTTCTGAATTTTAACGAGGGAGAGCTCTATTTCCTTTTCTTTGACGGCATAGCAGTACCCATCTAAAGGCCTTTTAATGCCAAAATGGTTTTGCTCGAGAATCTTTAGTGGGTACTCATGGAGTGGATGAGCATTTTCTCGAGATGCACTTTTTGGAGATAAAGATTTACTTTTTCTAGACTCCTTGAAGTCATTGGCCTTTCGTTGCTTGACAGAATCTTCTCCTCCTCAGAAATATGTCCATGGTTTTTTCATTCGGTTGCTCATTTTCAGCCTTTTTTGGTTAGACATAAAGTCTAGTTCCATCTCAAATTCAAAACAGTTCCTGATAGGGATAGTTAAAATGGAATCGAAGTCGACAATACCACGAACATGGAGCTCGAAGATCTCCCAAATTGGAAAGAAGCTGTGGTCGCTGTTTGCTCGCTGTCCACTCAAGGAGTCTTACCAGTATCATTGACTAAAAGAGATGAGGAGACTTTGGAACATAGAAGAGGAAGTTTAAGGTTAGAAAACAAGTACAGATCGAGACCAAAAGAAGAAAGTTACGGTTCAGTGGATACAATGACTAACTAATGGATTGATGGATGGAATAATGGATGGAATAGTGGATGAAATATAGGCTCATTCATGGTTCAATTGCAGTCTTTAATCTTATTCATCCTAGTTGTTCCACTATATCCTACTCTGACGATACTTTACCTAGACCTATTAGGGAGTGATTGGGCATTACTGGAGAACTATCAAAAGAGAAACTCCAAAGGAAGGAATCATTGAACGTATTTCTTGACTACGGTACAGTGCATTGGAAGAATATAGAGTGATCTTGAATCAAGACTAGTCTATCCAATCTACTATTAGTCTCTAAATACAAATAATGGGATCTCACTGCTAACACCATTATGGACAGCTTACTATAAGCAGGAGTACCAAGATATTGTGTTCTGGTAGTAGTATAGTTCCTAAACTATCACGGATTTAGTTCCTGTCTTGGGGGATGTACGGGTCTAGGTGCGGGCCAGGACCATGCTGCCATAAATAGCCCATCCATGGCCCATCTCCACTAAACCGGTGTACGGGTTTATTCCCGAGAATAGTGGTACGTCTATTAGCCCTAACATTCAAAGTCCATTTCCTATACTTTATTCAAATAAGTCTGGATCTGGTTAATAATTGAGTGGTTTTTCCAGCCAATGTGTCCTGCATATGCGCGCATATCAGCGCAAATTCCCATCTCATCATTCTCTATCATGTGGCAAGCACAACCACACGAGTTGGCAGAACTCGATAAGATCTTTAAGGCAACTCTCTCACGTGATGCTGCTGAAAGGAGTGCCGCCAATGACTTTTTGGCCCACGCACGCCTTCTGCCCGAATTCGAAAACTACCTTTGTGAGTTATTGGTCCATGACACTTCCAGCCACCATCCAAACACTAATGGAGTGGCTACGGAGGTGAGAGCCGCTGCAGGACTCCAGCTTAAAAACACGATTTTGAAAGACCCAACTCCACCACGTGACCATGTCAAAGCAGTCATTTTCAATGGCTTGGTCCTGCACGATGTCTTGGTCAGGAATATCACTGGAAACGTCATCACTCAGCTTTTTACCGCCCAGGGAGTGGATTCTTGGCCTCAGGCATTGGGACACCTTTTGGAAACGGCGGAAGGGGCGCCCTCTATGCAGGAAAAGGAAGCTGCAGTGTCTACGCTTGCCAAAATCTGTGAAGATAGCTCTGCTTCCATGGATAGGGAGATCGCGGGCCAGAGGCCGTTGGACCATATTGTGGCCCGTCTCTTGGTGCTTTGCCAGGCATGTGTGGCCGATTCCTCTGCATTCCGCTTGAAGGAACACGTGGTCACGTGCCTCAACCATCTTGTGCCCTTAAAGCTGCAGCTGATGCTCGTACACATGGAGGAGCTTTTGCAGCTTCTTTTCCAGCTTGCTACGGAGCAAAATAAGGGTGTTCGGAAGGCTGTGTGCAGTTCGTTCTTGCTTATCCGGGAGCTGCATCCAGATAAGTTGGTGCCGCATCTTCCCGGAGTCATTGCATACTGTGTGCATTGTGTTGAAAGTGGAGATGAAGATGAGACAGTTTCCTTGGAGGCTTGTGAGTTTTTATTGGCGTTGGCTGAGCTGAAGGAGAAATCCGAGACCCAGGTGTTGCTCCCGGCCCTTGTGCAGGTTCTCCCCGTTCTTTTGCTGCACATGGTGTATTCTGAGGAGCTGATTCTACTTATGGAGGTTTTAGACAGTGCTGATGATATGGGCACGGCAGACCGGGAGGAGGATGTGCGTCCTAATATGGTCAAGGCCAAAGATGCACATAAACCACGGGCTCAAAACAACCCGGATGATCTGGATGATCTGGACGATCTGGATGCAGATGCAGAAGCCGAGCTTGATCAGTGGAATTTGCGTCGGTGTTGTGCAGCCACTTTGGATGCACTCTCGTTGGCGTTCCCTCAAGAAGTCATTGATATCTCGCTCCCCATTCTTCAGCAACAGATTGTTTCGAGTGAATGGGCCACGCGTGAGGCTGCCATCTTGGCCTTTGGTGCCATTTCCAAGAGCTGTATTGAACTTGCAAGTGATAAGTTGCCCACGCTTGTGCCGTTCTTGGTGGACCGCATGAAAGATTCCGAGCCTAGGGTCCGCCAGATCACGTGCTGGACGCTTTCCCGGTACTCCGAGTGGGTTGCTGACGAAGCCCATGATGGTGGTCAATACTCGCTGTATTTCCAGCCGACGTTCGAGGCCATGGTGGCTCTTACCTTGGACCGGCAGAAGGTGGTGCAGGAAGCCGCATGTTCAGCCCTCTCTTCATTCATCGAGAACACCGAACCATCTCTTCTCGAGTACTACGTGGGTCCGTTATTGGAGCAGTTTGCTCTGTGTTTTTCCGTGTACCAGCGCAAGAACTTAATCATGCTCTACGAGTGTGTATCTACGTTCGTGGATCGCATAGGAGCAGAGATCTTTGGCCACCGGTCTGAATACGCCGAGATCCTCTTGCCACCTTTATTGAAGAACTGGCAAAATTTGGCCGACGAAGATACGGATTTGTGGCCATTATTGGAGTGTATGGCCAGTGTGGCTACAGCCATGGGGGAATCGTTTGCGCCATATGCAGTGCCGGTGTTTCAACGGGCCGTGAAGATCTTGGGCCACACCGTGGACATGAACCAGCTCGTGCATACCGACCCCTTGATCGAGGCCCCCGAAAAGGCTTTCATTGTCACGTCGTTGGACCTTCTCAGTGGACTCATGCAGGGCTTTCAGAGCCATTCGCAGGAACTCCTCAGCCACGACCCCAACTTCATTCCCTTGGTGCTCACGTGCTTGGAGGACCACGACGATGACGTCCGGCAGCTGGCATATGCTCTCTTGGGTGACTTGACCATCTACACCTACTCGGCATACGTGCAACCACATCTTGCACGCATCATACCTGGAGTGGGCCATGAGGTGCACAACTGCTCGTATGCCACTTACCCGGCCGCCAACAATGCCGTTTGGTGTCTTGGGGAGATAGCACTCCAGGCCAGGGCCCAGGATTTGGAGCCGTACTTGGCCAACCTCGTGGCTCTTTTGGTGCCCATGCTCAACTCGGATGCTGAGTTCATGATCTTGCAGAATACCGCCATTTGTCTTGGGCGAATGGGAATAGCCATTGCAGAAGGAAATATGGTCTTGGCTTCTCGTCTTCCGGAAATCATCTTCTCGTGGTGCTCTCAAATGGACTATGTGATGGAGGATAACGAGAAGGACACGGCGTTCTTGGGAATGACACGCACCATCAATATCAACCCGGATCAAGGAATGGGCCAGCTTTCAACTTCCCAAGGACGCAAAAATTTGGCTCAGTTCATGGCCTGTATTGGGGGCTACGAGAACCCATCGGAGGACTTGAAGAGCGCTTTTTACCAGCTCATTTCCAGCTACAAGGCACTCTTGGGCTCTGCATGGACCGACGTTTTGACATTGGTGGATGCTCAAAAGAGAGGTATTCTTCACGAAACTTATGGCGCATGACTGTGATCCGACCCGAGGAGATCCAGGAATTCAGATCACGTCTGAGCCATGCACCAATAGCATTGTATAAAATAAGCTATATCGTCGCCTAGATCTTGATCTAGTCCTCAATCATTCTTGTAACTTTCAGCCAAAGTATCAAGTGGTAGCACAGAGTAAAGGTATAGTTTTCTCGTAACAAGATCAACTCTTCGCTGTGCTTTTCTTAATGACACTGCCCATAGAAATAGCTAGACTGGCCCATAGTAGCCTAGTCTGGCAAATAAAGCACCATTGCACCTTCTCCTTTCAGGCTGGTAGTAATTCCAGAAATCCCAGATACACCCAAGTTCTCCCATTAGTCTAGCCTCAGTATAACAAAGCCAGCCATGAAAATATTCTAGGAATTCCCTCCTTATCCTTTAACACTAGAAGAAACACTTCTAATGAGCCAGAGCAAACTCCAGTACTTAGAATTGACCTGAAGAATTGTCTGTACCAATCATTCAGAAAAGTATTCAGATTGGTCACGTGTAGAGCATCAGATCGGTCACGTGTAGAACACCAGATCGGTCACGTGTAGAGCACCTCGTTGACAAGACCAATTGGCAAGTCCCACACACCACTAGGAGCTTTCCACACATATTCCACCGGCCGGTTTGGGTAAACAGCATACTCATCGGTAAACGTACGTAGATCCGTAAGGTCGAGAGTCCGGATCTCGATATTATAGAGTGAAAGCAGCACGTACGCATAAAGCATGAGCATCAACGAGTAAGCCGGAATGGCCTGGGCCCAGTACTTGTCCGGGTAATAAGAAATACCCACGTGATTCAACACCAGATGAGGCGCCAAGATCCACACCACAAACATTGCCAACGCTAGTGTGCAAAGCACGTACATGAAGAAGCCCCGATATTCAGTGTACAGTGTGACGTTGGTAGATACAGTCACGTCCGACTCACGTGCCAATTGGTCCTGAAGCCTGAAGCCCTCCCCAGACATGGACATATTGTTACTCTCCGTCTCTGTCCCAGTCCCTGTATTCTGTGTATTCCCTGTCCCCGTCCCTGTATCTGTCCCTGTCTCTGTCTCTGTCCCTGTTCCTGTATATATATCTCTTTTTATAGTCTCCTTATTCTCTGTATTTGTATCTCTTTTTAGGGTCTCCTTATCCTCTTTATTTGTAGGGGAGCTCCTCGGTATTTCATTGTTGTGGTCTATGGTCATGACATTAATGGAGTGAATAGGGAGGTGTTGATGGAGAGAATAGGGAGGTGTTAATGTGAGGACTTGTTGTGGTGCGACGTGGTCACATGACCTGGAGAAGATTCCATGGCCTAAAGCCAATGTCACCTATTGATTCATTTATTTATAAATATTTGAGTATTTAGTATGATGGAGTTATTGATTTATATTTTTTTGGGTATGTATTATAATATTTATTATGATATGTATTATGAGCCCTGAACCCAGTGTGTCCTGGTATAATAATATGTGTTATGAGCCCGGTGTCCTGAGTTCTGGTTATGAGCGCGCATTTTATTTTGGTTATGAGCGCGCATCTACTTTGGTTATGAGCGCGCACCTACTTTGGTTATGAGCCCTCACCAAACACTACATCGTTATTACAGTAATAATAGTATAGAGTACGAGTCATGCACAGTATACAATATACAGTACATTGTATTGAATAAAAAAGAATAAATCTACAAAAAATAAAGATACTTAAGTCTAAATTTTATGTATTACTTATTGATTGGACCATTGAATGGGGAATACTGGTCACGTGAGTGGGGTCAATTGGACCATTAATTATACATTTTAATTGATTATATAATCATTTTTCATGGGGGTGTACGGGTTTTATATGTTTTTAAGACTTTTCCTTTCATACTCTGGTGGTGATGGGGTCAAGGAACTAATTACTTGATATGCATATTTCCTGCTCCCACGACAATTTCAACTGGACATATAAAAGGGAAAACAAATGTATTATTTAAAAATGTCTTAAGCAATAGATGTACCATCCATAAAAAAAATTTGGAAGTGAAACAAGAAATATTGAAGAAGTTGGGTTTGGCACGACAGTTTAAATTAAAAACAAAAATCAATACATATTTTATGGGTTGGGCACGACTCATATTTTCTATTATCCAAGACCATAACCAGGCCAAACAAACAAATTTTAAAGACATACCAAGCAATAAACGTTAATTTCCCAATCCAATATTTCACAATAAGAATCTACAACTAATAATTGGTTGGTGCACGACAAATGGCCCCAAAACATCCAAACACCAACATGACTGCAATTCGCAGTAATGCTCACCAAATATTGGTGGCGCAACTACCCCTTCTTCCTCCCTCCCACAGTCAAATAATCAGAATGTCAATCTATACTAATGGCTCTTCCCTTGGAATCTCTATTCTACAATTCTGCCAACTCACGTGGAAATAACAGTGTCAAAAAAAGGGCATTACTCGTATTGGAAGGATTATTATGAACAGAGTCAAACGTATCCTTGAATTCTAAGTACACTTTCATGGCAAAATCTTCAGAGAATATGATGCACCACATCCTAGGAATTGATCAGAACCATAGACTTTTTCTATGTAGATTCTCCCAGTGATCCAGATCCTTAATACTTCTCATTTCAATTAGGAAAGCCTCTCAGATTTCAATTGACCTTCCAAGACAACCTCTCCATAAGGAATTTCCATCTCATTGGACTTCAATTTCCTTCTGGTTCTGGATAATTGAAACCATTTCCAGGAGGAAGGTTCACTTTCGGTTCAGCTTCCGAATCGGCTTCAGGGTTGTTCTCATCACCATTGCGAACTTTCACGTC
>NLAD01000875.1:0-11549 GCA_002370245.1 Metschnikowia sp. 04-226.1
TGAAGACGTGAGAGAGGAATTCTTCTCACTGGTTCAGTATGCAGAGCGTGTGAGACGTGCGAGTCTCATACGTTCAACAATGTTAACGCGCAACATCTCCTGCAGACACTACCGGATTTAGAACTTCTCTAATCGTGTGACCCAACGGCCCTGTATATCCAAATCTGTCTGTCTGTCTGTCTGTCTGTCTGTCTGTCTGTCTGTCTGTGTCTGTATATAACAGGCTTAACAACGTACTTGAGGATAAGAAGTCCGCCCTAGCCAGAAGAGGAAAAAGAACCCGAGAACAGCAAGTTGTTATAGGAAGAATCATCAAATATGGTATGAAGCGTTGGCCAGAATTCAATTTCGTCATTTAGACTTTTGCTCATCATTAGATACTTTGGCATGGCACGCTACTCTACTCTAATATTATACGCTATACTCCACGGTACTCTAGGGTTCTGCATCCTAGGCTCGTATATAGCATAGTGTATAGCATAGTGTATAGAATAGAATAGAAGAGCCAAGTCAAATGACGAAAATGTACAAGGGGTTCTATCGTATGTGCTGCAAGGAGGCAGCATGTTTCCAGGGGTGGCGGCCTTGGGGATGGACGACTCTGTACCGGTATTTCCAGAGATACAGACGGAGACGAGACTCCATGAATAAACTCAGTCTAGTCGGAGATTGGATCCTTCTCATTCTGATCAAGAGTATAGTAGAGATCCAATGTCGAGAGAATACCACGACTAGTTTACTGGATACAGTACACACTACTGCATACAGTACACACTACTGCATACAGTACACATTACTGGTTATCATAAAGTATTACGCACTATACTTCTGTCTCTTTACTCCTTGGACGTTACACTATAGAATGGACTATAAGTACAGTATACACACCATAGATTACATAATCTAGACTAATACACTATAGGTTATGTGCTGGACTGGCTAGACTGGATGTACTGGTATAAGAGCTAGAGTTAAACGCTGAGCTGTGCCCATACCATTCACCTCGTCTTCAGTTTAAGCAGATACTATGGGTTATTCTTGGTTAAGAGGAGAGATTTTCTAGTCACCAAAGATTAGAAAAAAATTAGAAAAAAAATTTACAGAAAATTGACAAGGAATGTCATTTTTATACACAGTGTTACTCAATTGGTTACTCATTTGGGCATGTTGTGAGCGGGTCTTCCACATTTGACACACTTGCTGTGATCATGTGGTATGTGCGACGATTTCCCCATAGAGTGATCCTTTGGTTCGTGCATGGAGTGATCCTTTGGTTCGTGCATGGAGTGATCCTTTGGTTCGTGCATGGAGTGATCCTTTGGTCCGTGCATGGAGTGATCCTTTGGTCCGTGCATAGAGTGACCATTATCTGGAGACATTATATGGCCTTCAATTTCCCGCTTCTGGTTTCCACGAGAAAGTCTATTTGCCTCTTCAGGCTTCAAGAAGTACACACTCTTTGGAGCACAGGCGGCGTCATTGTATACCGGATGTGTTTCAATCTCCCGGATGCGATGGTATGAACATCCACACGTTTGCACCTCAAGGTTCAAAATCTTATTTTTGGAATCCAACTCCAACTTGAAAGGGCTGATGTTGTCCCTGGTGTCGAACAGAAAGTAATATTTTCCCACCTTGCCAAAGAGATAGACTTCGTCGTTGTCATTTGTGAAACTAATCTCCCCGTTTTCCAAGTGAAGCATTGGAAGAATGTGGTCGTCTTCATCGCCAACTGCAACTATATCCTTATCTTCAGTGATGACTCTGCGGAGCGGGTCATAACGGCCATTATTCTCGACAAATAATACCCCAGTCAGAGCCCAAGCAGTGGCAGCAAAGAGGAGGGCCTGGATGGAGGAGAATCGCATGGTTAGTTTTGAAAAATGGTTGGGTAGAGGATTGGTTCAAAATTAATAGAATTTCAGGGGGTTTTTGGGCTGTTAAGAGGGTCTTAACTTGGTTAAGGCTTATGCTTATGCTTTGGGTCCTGGAGTGCGCCTTATATAGCTCCATGTCTGCCCAAAAAGGACTTTAACATTTGAAACTTTGAAGGTATACAAATGATCTGGTCACGTTTCATGCATATAGACCAGATTAAATTTCTGTAAAAAACAGTCAATATCCAATCAATCATCTCCAATCAACCATCCCCAATCAACCATCTCCAATCAACCATCTCCAATCAACCATCTCTCTCACCATCTCATTCACCATCTCATTCACCATCTCCATACCTCTCATACACAAGAATAACCACTGGTTTTAACTTTATACGTAATCACTATATTACCAAATCATTCATTTCATCAATAATTTCTAATCTAACTCCATCAGATCTCTTGATATGTGCACTCCTCTAATGAATTGCCTGTTCACACGGGGTCATTCGCGGCCCCATTCGCGGCCATTCGCGGCCCCATTCGCGGCCATTCGCGACCAATGCTGCACAACCAAATACAGTACAACAATAGAGAGAAATGACTCCTGATTTGTCAATAAGATCATTATCACGGACTGGTTCCTAACCATTTTTTTCTCTACCAAAAAATTAAAATCATTTCCTTGATATCACTGTTTTTTTCTTTTCTTTTCTTTTCTTTTCTTTTCTTTTCTTTTCTTTTCTTTTTATGGGGTATGGACTGAGAACACTTTACCAAAGAAATGTCTAGCTACGTGTCTGGGAAGAGATCAAGCAATGAGATCAAGCAATGGATCATGATTCAACCTTATAGTTTTTCCTATTTGGGAGAACCTTATATGTTTTCCTATTTGGGTAAAGTACAGAATTCCGTCTTTTTTTTTTTTTTTTTTTTTTTCAAACAATGCATTTCAAATCAATGCGACTTTTGAACGGAACGTTTTAACCCCTTGAAAGCCACATCTTCTCATTGATCTTGCAGAACAATTGCAAAATAATTTCCAATTTTTGATCCATAATTGAAATTCCTTTTATGGCCTGATGTGTCATTTCAAATCTTCTTTTTTTTGATTTCCCGATCGGTCATGCGTTTATCTCCGACATTGTGTGCTGTCCAAATTGATTTCCTAGTCTTGAAGTTTTGAATCACATTATCTTTTGTCTTCTAGTATTTTCGGAATTAATGACTTTCAAGCTTCAAATTTACTAACACGGTGTGTTTGATGGAATAGGTAATGACTGAATATTTGATGAGTGACTGTTTTAGGGCTCTGGATTTTCAGCTACAAACTCTGGACTTACTGAAACTGATTGTGTTTCAAACTGATTGTGTTTCAAACTGATTGTGTTTAAACTGATTGTGTTTAAGCTGAATTTATGGTTCAAACGGAATTTACTAAGTCCAAGACTCTAAGCTCTAATGTCCAATATTCCGTCCACAATGTCTTTCTACACCAGTACACCAATGTATTCATTGAGCTTTCTCCCTTTAGATCTTATGAACCATTCTTCATAAAATTTCGATTTTCCCCCAAACCTTGAATTAAATATATTTCATTATAGGCTAATGGAATATAAACGGAATGCTCAATGTGTGCAGGTCATACTTATCTACAGGAGTAAGCCCAATAAATAATACTACTATACTAAAGGGTACAGGACTCATCAAAGGGTTAAAGTCTATAGAAGGGCAGCAATATACAGTATCAGTTTAGTAACTTATACTATGGTAGAGAATTGTAAAGTATTGGCATATCTCGTCTCTATCTGCACTACCAGATCCAAAATCTACCATCAAAAATTCCTCTAGTCTTTTTTGATCTATACTCATTTCATTGATTCTGACTATTGACTCTAAAGGGAATTTTTATACTGCATCACTTGAATACCATAAATTATGCCAGATGCAGTACATTACCCCATACTCCCTCTCCATCTTCTCCACACTACTCTATACAATGATATAGCCCTTAGACCAATTCATGGGCCATGGAAAAGAATAGTGGAGTTGGGTACACTCCCATTTTAGGATTTACTTTATTCCACCTTAAAAATGGATATTTTGGGGCATAAAATTAGTCAAAAACTCAAATCCATTTTAGTCCCTGATGTAGAAAATGTCCAAATCCATGGATTTACTTGACAAAAAAAAATCTGATTTTTAGGAAAACAATATCCTTAATATTAAAACACTAGAGTCGATTCCAAAACAATTCTTCATAGTTATTCCTTATGCTATTTCCTAAAGTGTAAGTACTGTTTCGCATTCCTCCACATCCTGCATACACATTCATCTTGACCACACCAAAGACCCTACCCTACGCACTTAGTACTGTAGATACGTCTTAGTACTGTAGATACTAGCACACCGTTTTTTTGATTGTACTTTTTGGTAATTACTTTGGGAAGGGGGTTTTTTTTTTCCTGAATATAACACTAGACTTGGGATTTGATGGGTTTCTGATTTTACAGTCCTCATTCATTGTAATGTGTGTAATATGTATTGTGGAGAAGAATGGCTATGAGTATGAGAAATGTAAACAATGAGCTTCCATCAGTTGTTCCCTACACAGAAATAAAAGTTTTGTATGAATGTAATCTAAGAATGCAATGGATTAATAAAATTTATCAATACAATCTATTATTGGAAATGAGTCCATTTTGAAGTGAAGAACTGGCATGGGCCTTACCTATTACAGAGTATAGACTATGGCTTAAATAATCTATAATACATAGAGATGGAGGCAACAATTGTTTGTCTACAAAAAAAAAAGATACTCGGAAGAAATGGGTATTGGTGCATGCTGAAAAGATGCCTTTGCATCTCCCGATCCGGTAATTCAATTATGTGTCTAGGAAGAGTTGCGAATTATTGCTAACGCTCGCATATGTATATGCAGGAACACCAATCTCTTCGTTCTTTAACAACTCTAATAAGTAAGGCACTTCAGTGATAGTCTCAGTCATTTGTATTCGGGTTGTTTTATAAACTAATGCTAGGAACTTGCTATTTCCTCTGTTGTTTGCTGAGCTCTTCTCTGTCCTCTCATATCGAGCGACTCCATCGCCTCTTATATGTCTTCCCTTTTAATGACACGTAGACCTCAGTTAGACGAGATGAGACGAGATGAGACGAGATTAGACGAGAGCTAGACGAGATTAGACGAGAGCTAGACGACACTATCATCTAACATTGTTCCTTCATCACAATGTTTCATCTGGACATACTGCATATGCAATTACTTACACATGCAGTACATATGAGACGTGCGAGTCTCATATGTTCAACAACATCACCAGGTGCAAACTACTCAATATCTCTCCACCTCATGTACCGATTCAGACAATTGGCCAAACACTCGGCTCGGCACACGGTGCGGTGGGCCAGCATGGCACGTGACCCGGCGGCTTTACTGCCCATGCAGAAGTATCAAGAAAAACTCCGGGCCAAAGCGGCGCAAATGGGTGTTTCATCCGTGGACGAGATGACCCTGAAACTCCAGGCGGACATCGAGGCCAAGAAAAAGCAAATGAACGCAGTGGATCCCTTAGCGGAACTTGAAGCTCATGAAAAAAAGCAAGCGGAAAAAGTACGTGCTAACCGTGCCAAGGCTTTTGCCGAAAGAGGCCAAGTCGACCAAAAAAGCCCCCAGGCTCCCTACAAGACTCTACAATCATTTGTTGATGTGGACAAAATCAGAGACTTGCCACCCAAGGAATTGGAATTTATTTGGCGTGCCCGCTTTGCCAGCAATGAAAGGGCCATGAGTGCAGTGTTGCTGGATGAGCAATTCTCCCGTATGTTCGCCAATGCTTTCAAAAACCCCAACTTCATCTTACCTCTTCCCAAAGAAGGCGATGGCTACGAGATGCACTTTGTACAGTGGAGCTTTGTGGGGCCGCAAACCTCCCATTGTATGCTCACGTCTTTGGCCGAGTACAAGTTGCACAAGGAGTACGCCAAGCCGCACACCACCTTGATGTTCCACCAGGATATCATGCACGACAAGGGCCTGGTGTTGATGAATGGGCAGGTGGAGGATGATGTGCCACTTACACTTGATGAGGCGCAGTTGTTGGTGTTAAACGTGCAACGGTTCTATGGTGTGACCGAGAGCAAGTCCAAATTGGCCTTGTTGCAGGCCTTTACTTCGGGCGACCTGGCTTTCGATATGGACGCTTTGATCAATGAGGCCGCTTCAATGTGATTCTTGGAGTCACTAGATTTATTGACATGAGCTCAAAATCAAATGAGACTTAAACAATTTTCGTTTACTGATAAGTATGCGACATACATTCATATAGGAACATATGGAATCCATTGGAGATAACTTGAGTCTAGAATCAGCCCCCTGACAATGCTCATGATTTCCAATTAGTACTCAAATGGAAATATCCCAATCTTCAATGAATCGTAATATCCCAGATCTTACTATCCTAGACTCAAGAGATCGTCCAAAGAAGTGGCCTTTTTCTTGGCTGCACGCGTGGGAGCTTTAAGTGTACGCTTGGCTGGAACTTTGACTGGCTTTTCCGGCACATAGTCGTCGGAATCGGAATCGGACACTTGCACTTTTTCCTTCGACTTGGGTGCTGTTCTTTTAGAGGCCGTCTTTGATGTTGGTTTGGGTGCAGTTCTTATAGTACTCCTTGATGTAGGAGTCTTTGTCTGATTCATCTGAAAGTCTTCCTCGTCTGACTCCAAAAACGTGGTCTTCTTAGCTGCTTGTTCCGGCACATTGACCTCCTCCAACGGCTTCCGTTTCGTATCGTAGCGTAACTTGTTGAGAAGTTGGCGGAACGACTTTTTCATGGAAACATCGTCGCCTGCATGGAGCTCCGTTTCGTCAATATTAATCTTTTGGAGCTGAGCTGTGGCCGTGCTAATGGTCTTTTCCACGAAATCAGAAAAGATCTGTTTATCATCCTGCTCAATGAACTTCTTGGTGGCCTCGAAAATGGCATCTTCGGGGATCAAATGGAGCTCGGTCTCGCCCAAGGATTGCTTGAGGATATGCTGTATGGAGACATTTTCCATGGGAACAGTTGACGCTGAATCCAGGCCGTTTTTGGGGCCGTTTTTGGGCCTGGGCATCACTTCCACCTTCCTTTTATGGTAAAGCAAGATATCGTCCACATTGGCAATTTTTCCCACGTAACGATTGGAAAAACGACGGGCGTTCTCCACTTCGTAGTCCCCCGTATGGTCAACTCTAAGCCGCACAAGAGGTAGAGCATCGTTTTCGGCGCCTTCTTTGGCCTTGTTGATCATATTTTCCACCTGTGCATTCAAAAACGACGCAATGTCCGCCTTAGAAGCTGGGCCTTCCACAAAATGTTCATCCCGTAGACATACATCTTCAATTATAAAAGGACGAACCGTGGAGAGCGGAATCGGCTCCAAAGTATAATCTTTTCCCCGGATTTTCAACAAAAAAACATGTTTTGGAGCTGCTTCCGCCTGGCAGAGCGACGTAGCCACAGATGAGCCCGCCTGGAGCGTATCAAAACCCGTCGTAGGGTTATACTGGGGAAACGGAATACACTCGTGTTCATGGCCCCAGAGAACAAAGTCCAAAAAACTCGGGAGAAAGTCTTCCGGCACATAAGACGTGATGGTATGGCGGTGGTGGTTCTGGTGCAAGCACAAGAGATTAAAGAAATCCGATTCTAGCGCCGGTTTCTGGAATGTCACATCGCCATTCCGCATGATGCGCTGGAGTCGCTCGTCACGCACATTGTTTATACCGTAGAGAGCCAACTTGGTGAAACCCTTCTGAAACACCAAAGGGGTGACGGTGATTTTGTCCAGCCGGGGAATATGCCCAAAATAGTTAATAAGTCCGGTCGTCGCCAACACATCCAACGGTGAAAGTAGCCCTTCTCCTGTAGCATCATCATGATTTCCCGATATGGCAAATACTGGAATGGATACATTCATATTGGGATCCTCATAGTTAACGGAGTCGCCCACGCGTAGAGCCGGAGCAGGGTCACTCAACAATTCCAACTCACAGGGTCGATCTCCCATACAATTCAAGCGAAGTGATTGGATCACATGAAGAAGCGATTTCTTCAGGGGCTTGGACACGTGGAACATATCTCCTCCTTGCACCACCATGTCCACGTCACGTGTCTTGGCAAGGTATGTGATTTCCTGGAACGTACGCCACAGATCGTCGCCACGCACGGGGTCGTTCTCGAGATACCCCACATGATTATCTGTGGTGAGGAGGATGGAGAGTGTGTTTTCGTCGTCGGGGAGGGTGTCCACGGGGGGCATCTGAGGATGTAGTTAAGGTGACTTGATGGACCTGATGCGCGTGCAGGATAATGAGCCTAGGTGTAGGGCTCATAACAAGATAAGCAGGGGAAAGACAATTATAGTAGAAGTTAGTGATTTTAGAGTATTAAAGTCCTCAAATTCAGTATTTTAAATTACAATATTATGGAGGTGTATGGAATTTTCTGTGTATTAATTTTTTTTTGGTCAGTCGTGTCCTGCATATACGGTGCATGGGCCAGTAGTTCTGTAGATTGTGTATACGACTCGAATAATATTGAGTAATAATTTAGTTGAATTGTTTTTTTATGTATTTTAAAAAAGAAAAATGATGGCATCAATTCCTGATTTATGGATTTACAGATTTGGTCAATCCTATCACTTTAAACAAAAAAGGGCTCATAACACTAATGTAGGGGCTCATAACACTAATGTAGGAGCTCATGACTCATTTCTACCTTTCTCCAATCAGTCATGTTTACAGTACCATATTCAAATTTTCTAGAAAATATAAGTTTATAATTTAGATGGAGATAAATAAGATAAAATGGTTATAGAAACTGTAAATAAACCAGTATACGCTACACAAAATGGTATATCTATTTTAAGTGGGTCTAGGTACAGGTTATATAACTTATGTAAAGAATTTAAAGGGTTGGATATAATATATAGTAATACACATAGTGTATTTATAAGAGACTCATCCATAAATTATAAAGATTTTAAAGACGCCTGCGGAACAAGTCTAGGCTCCTTAGATGATACTATATATGACAGCTTAGATAATAGAATATCGGAAATGGTAATATGTGGACCCAAAATGTACGGTTATTCTTACCTAGATCAAGAAAATAAAATTAAAGAAAAGGTTTATTGTAAAGGTGTTCCAAAGTCAATGGTATCAATAGAACATTTGAAAATAATAATAGAAGAAAATAAAGATATACAGTACATATATACGATCCTAAAGAAAGGTTTAATAGCTATAAAAGAACGCGATATAGAGAAGGTGGTAAGGGAAATATAAACAAAAATCCATTCTAAACCGAAAAATAAAAATGTGGTCACTATGTGAGTTCTCAATCTTGAGGAAATATATTGCAACATAATATGGTAAAGGCTGTTGTCCCCCTAAATTGCTCCATTCATAGAATATGGGGAACCTCAGGTTTTCAATCTCATAAATTCTCTCAGTCTGAAATTTCTGGCGGGGGCAACATTTTTATGGAGACATCTGTTTCCCTCACATTAAAGTACAGCAGTATAAATTTCTGTTGGCCATTCCAATTCCCCTATGCTTCCAGTTAAAACCGGAGTATTTTTCTGACCCTACATGAAGCTCTCCCGAACTCTACCTTCATCAGGATTCCTCAAAAATACTCCATTAATCTAAGCCTAGTTGAACTTACCCGCTTTAAGCTCTAAGCTCCATGACTCATCTTAAAATCACACTAAACGACTCAAACTACTCCATAACTCATAAGACTCTACTCCATGACTCATACTCTCTTCTCCATGACTCAAACTACTCTATTCTCTGTTATGTAATCACTATATCATGGACTGACTTTTCAAATTCTCACTTCTATTAAACTTAATGGGTACTCGAAATTGATTGCCTCGGTCCATAAATATCTAAATACTTTAGTGGCCTTGGCGACCGTTTCATTGACCGTGATACTCTTATCATTTCCCAGGCCACCTTCATCGGGAATAAGGCTGTATTTGGGATTTACGTCCATTTACATTTCCCTTCATATCGTTGTTAAAGCTTGACTCAGTACCTTTCGAAATCTGCAGGTTGAACAATTGGATCACTCTCGGTGACGATTTCCACCAGGAGGAATATCTCGCGGTATAGGTGAGCAAAAAAAGACAAACTGCAGGATGAAGACTCAAACTTAGCTTGCTACTTTTTTGTGTAACATCTTTTTGATTCTTGGTTGTTACGTCATTGTGCCCACTGCATTGGTTGGACTCCAAATATGAGTTCAGAAAGAGAGGTATTATAGAAGCATGTAGTAGGAATCCCAGAAATAAATGGCTTATGGTCAGGTCTATTTCTTCATTTTGCATAGAACAAACATTGTCGGTTTTTTGGCCCAAATATACTCATTTTTCCCGGTTTTCACCCATATATTTGTCCTTTTTGCCATGGTAAAGTACATGGAGAGGACCAAAGTAGACTGCTGGAATCTATGCTTACTTAGAAACCGGATTCTACACGATTGTGGCTTACTGGGATAATTTCTATAATTTCAGTTTGTTTAGAAAGTTACTCTAGATTTAATTATGGAAGAGGGAAATGTCCATATCTTGGAGATCTACAAATAAATATTGTCCTACATTCTTTTTTTATGTGGGGTACTGCATATAGTGCGCCCATACCAGTTCACCTCCTCTAGTGAATTATGCCAATTTAGTGTGTTGTGAGGATTCTTTAGTTTATATTATACTGGTCTATAATTTAGAAAATCAAGTATAGCTTTTTTTTTCTGACACTAAGATATTGGACTGTGATTGTAGAGTACTAGACTCTACTGTACACTACCTACTGTACACTACCCACTGTACTATCAAAAAAATATATGTATTAGGACTTGGTATGTAGCCGGTATATAATTCTACATCATTTAAACTCTATGAAAATCCGAGTTTTCTGGGGAAAAATGGGGTATTCTAGCATATTTTCACCCCGGGGTGTACGGGTTTACTCTACCAGGAGTATTTCTATGCCAATACACCACCAAATACTATAGTGTATAGTATGGTTTTTTGGGTATTCCACGGATCTAAAGACCTAGATTTTCCCGAAAAAAAAACCTATTAATCCGGTCCGTAAAGCCTGTAGAATGAAGTATGTAATACAGAGTAGACACAGTAGACAGTCTGTGGGAACTTAAGGTACGATTTTCCAGTATAAATCATATACAGTCTTTTTTATTTATTCTAGTTTATTAGACAGAAGTGCTTATTATAAAGCTTATAGCGTGTGTATTGTCAGTTAAATGGGTATAGTTAAACGTATGTGCCTATAATGTGCGTAATGTGCTTTATTAGTGTCTTTTTTTATTAGTGTCTTTTTTTGATGTTTAAATACTCAGTGGTATGCTCATTTATTCCAGTGTGCATATAGTCTCTGAAACATGTTATAATTTCCAGTCTTTTATTTTATATGAATAGCTCTACTGTGTGCTTAAATTAAGTGTAATGGTGCGGCATTGGTTTGAGTGGAGGTCTGCGCGCGCGCATCAAACTCCACAAAGGGTGTTGAACGTATGAGACTCGCACGTCTCACACGCTCTGCATACTGAACCAGTGAGAAGAATTCCTCTCTCACGTCTTCAG